>JBBPQO010000085.1:0-18077 GCA_038092535.1 Xerocomus subilludens | reverse complement strand
ATGACACTGAAAGCAGGTTGTAGCATGGACACTGGGAGAGTATGATGAGGTTCTACCCGAGGAAGAATATGGGTAGGAGAAGAAAGAGCTCGACTGCCATTAGGAAGAGTGATTATTTGGGGACATTCAGTGGGAACGGGGATAGTGGGAGGTTCATAGGCATTGTCCGACTTGGAGTTGGGCTCGACAGTGGTGGAAGTTTCAGACAAGGGAGGAGAAGAAAGACAGGATTCAAGGAATGGAGGGGGAATGGGAAGAGTAAGAGTAAGACAAGGAGAGTAGAGGAGAAATTGATTGACATGTTCTAGGTAAGAGTCACGTTGGTTTTGTGGTAAAGATAAGAAAACATGACAAAAGGTTGGATAAATAATGGTGGGTGCAAGAGATTTGATGAAGTGAGAGAAACTGTGAAGGTGGAGGATAGTCAAAATACATGTAGAAAAAGCAAACCAAAGAGGAATCTCGTTGGTCTCTGAGAACTGAAGACATTGGGCCGAAGAGACATTGTGGAATAGGTGGATGAGTTTGTGAGTGATAACATCATCCCAGTAGAGAGGATCATCTTCAAAAGCAAAGAGGATATGGGAAGTATCAATGATGCTGGAATACAAGAAATGGGCAGTGTGAGTAAGAAGGAACATTGGGTAGACATTCTGGGAGTGGAGGGGAGAGCTTGGGGTGGATTGCAAAGAAGGGAAAATGGTGGAGGAGAGGAAGAACATGGTGGAAAGAAGGTGACTTTCATTTGTGAGATACTCACAAAGAGACCATTGAGCAAGGAAAGTCTGGATGTAGTAAGAAGAGGAAGGGGGACACATATGTAACATGTATGTGCACATGCACTGAATCATGTGTAGTTGAAGTCTGAAGTTGTTAGCACAGTAAGGAAAAGAAAAGGAAAAGGAAAATGTCCTAATGCTCGAACATATGGTATTACAGGTGAGCACATGTCTTTGAGGATGTGTGTAGTGGAGATGAGAAGAGGAAACATATGAATCATAACACCACCCCCCCAGGGGCCAAGAACTCCAGATGAGGCCCACAAACCCCTAGTAGATACCATTAACTAAACCCAAGCCCCCACCACCAGTACAAACTGCATGGTGCAAATATCTGCAGCCAGATTTCCAGCATTGGATAGGGGAACAATAGTGGTGGGAGGCAAAGGATTCGGGGCGAAAGCAATTGGCTCATTGGCGGCGCCAATGTCGACAGGTTTGACAGGGTCCCAAGGGTCAGGCACAGGCATGCCCACCCAATTCTGCTCCCAAATGGCCAGCTCGGAATGCATATGAATGGTAGTGGAAGGAGTGATGATACAAGCATTGATGGTAATGAAGATGTCAATGGATGCAATGGTGATAGAAGTACCCATGGGGTGCTCGGTGATGTGAGATGTGTTGAGGGCAAAAGCAAGAAAATGGAGGAGACGAACATAGACAGAAAAGATGAAAAACAAATGGAAAAGGAAGCTAATCAGGGACATGGCAGTAGTGATGGTGAGGATAACAAGGAGGATGGTCGACATGATGACAAGGAAGAATGATGAGGATGATAGTGGAAGAGACCAAAGGCTTTTATAGCAGCGAGGACCCAGACATCCAATAATAAGAGATATGCCCAGGAGCACATCATCACAGCGCAGCCTCATAGTTAAGACACGTGGCCATGTTATGAGTGTCACAGGCATTAGAGCATTCCCTAAAAAGACTAAAGAAATCTGATGTGGAAATACCACGTAGTTTTTGTGGTGCCAAAGGCTGTTGTGTGTGGAAGTCTTTGATAGCATCCACAGCATGCATGAGATTTGCTTCAGGCTCCCAAGTTCGATCAGATTCATTGTCCCATCCTCACCAGTGCACCAGATATTCCAATCATTGTTAGTTCATATGGGAAGTGATGATATTTTCGACTTTGTACTCCTCATATCCCTCATCAGAAATTTCTACAGCATCTGGTCTTAACGGCTTCTGCCCTGGAAGTGTTTTATGATAATGCTTGACATAGGATATGTTCACCACCGGATGAATTCATACTGCCTTCAGCAAGATAAGCTCTACAGCATTCGGCATAATGCATTTGATGGCATAAGGCCAGATCCATTTCTGCGTGAGCTTCTTTTCTGCGAATGGCAGTTGAAGATGTTCAGTTGAGAGCCAGACCTTATCGCCCACCACATACTCTGGAGCTTCCGTTTGTTTTCGATTGGCCAAGACCATCATTTGTTTTCGAGTATCCTTGAGTGCCTGCTCAACCTCGCTATGTGCCTTTCCCAACTCCCTTCCATAAGAACCTGCCAAATATTTGGCATTCCCTTCGAAACCAAGGCAAGGGCAGTAATTGCGCGTAATGGCGAAAGGGATAGTACTGGTAGAAGACGTAAAGGCATTGTTATGCTGAAATTGAGTGATCTCCAACCAATTGACCCAGTCTTCCTGTCGCTTTGTCATGTAGGCACGCAGGTATTGCTTGAGTTCTTGGTTGAGACGCTTAGTTTGTCCATCCATTTGAGGATGATATGCCATTGAAAAACACTGAGAAATTCCCAAAAGTCGACAAAGTTCCATAGTGAAATCTGAAATGAACTGTGGTTTGTGGTCTGAAACGAGAGAGTGAGGAATGCCATGAATACACCAAATATTGTCCAGGAAAAGTTTGGCGAAGTCCTTCAATGAAATAGTTTTGTCACAAGGGATAAAGACAACTTCCTTTGAAAAACGATCCACAATGACATAGACAGAATCAAATCCTTTCGACAAAGGAAAGCCTGAAACAAAATCCACAGAAAGATCTTCCCAAGGATGTTTTGGAGGGGAAAGAGGAAGAAGTTTTCCTGCCGGTGCCTTTTGCTTACCCATTGTGAGGGCACACACATGACAGTGTTCTACATAGAGTTTGGCGTCATGAGTAACACCAGGCCAATAGAAATAATGGGAAAGAAGATGGATAGTATGGGCTTGACCCGCATGACCTGCAATGGGGGAATTATGACATGTGTTTAGTAGTTCTGCACAAAGAGAGGGTGGAATGAAGATCTTTCTCCGTTCATTACAAAAAACGTGTTCATTCACATCATAATCATATCCATAGACCTCTTCGTAATGCATCTTCTCAGATTCTTCTTGAAGACTTTCATAGAACGTTGACAACAAGACACATGCTTTTGCAAATTCTGTTTCAGGGAGCAACATAATATTAGTATTATAGTCTGCAACAGCATCACCATGATCGGGATGCCTTGACAAGGCATCCGCTCGACCATCAGAAGTTCCAGGCTTGTAACACATAATGTAGTTGAATTCTTGCAACAATGCATGCCACCTAGCCTGCTGTTGCAACAGTGTTTTCAGCTTCTTCCAATACTTGAGATTCTTGTGATCCATCCAAATTTCAAACATTGGTCAGCCTAAAAGATAGTGTCACCATTCAGTTGGTGCATGGATGGCCACCAGAAGCTCTTTATTATAAATAGGGTAATTGCGCTCATGCACATTGAAAGAATGAGAAATAAAAGTGCAAGGCCACCACACATCATCATCACCTTTCATGGATAAGATGCCACCTGTGGCAATATCACTAGCATCGGTTTCAACACACATCTCCGTATTTTGATCAGGGTACACCAGCAGCGTCGGCTTTGTGAATTCCTTTTTGAGGTTTTCAAATGCCTGCTGCTGCAACATCCTCCATTTGAAAGGAGTATCCTTGGTGAGATCGTTGAGTGGTTGAGCCAAATTTGCAAAGTTAGGAATAAAATGTTGATAATAGTTACAAAGTCCTAAAAAACCCTGCACTTGTTTCAAGCACATAGGGGTTGGCCAGCCCAATACACCAGTGACTTTCTTGCCTTGCATTTTGACACCTTCATGAGAAACAACCATTCCAAGAAAGTTGACCTTTTCTTTCTCGAAGTGACATTTTTTGGGCTTGACATAGAGATCATTTTCATGAAGTCGTTGCAGGACCTCTTTTACCATATTCCTATGGAGCATTAGCATCTGTCCTTTAGTGAAAACCATGCAATCGTCCATAAAGATGACAATGACGGTATACATATTGTTGAAGATATCATTCATCATCTGTTGAAACATCAGAGGGGAGTTAGTCATCCCAAAATACATTACCATCAGTTTGTATTCGTATGAAACAATAGGAGTAACAAAAGCTCCCATCCATTCATTTCCTTCCTTGATACAAATGTTGAAGCCCCAATGCAAGTCCATAGTGGTAAACAAGTCAGTGCCTTTTAAATGGTCAATCAATTGCGGAATAAGAGGAAGAGGATAAGGATTTTTGACAGTCCCCTCATTCAAGTATCAATAATCCATAATGAGCCACTTGTTCCCAGTCTTCTTTGGAATAAAAAACACTGGTGATGTTTGCAGTGACTTGAAAGGATGAATATATCCTTTCTTGAGTTTCTTGTTGATGAATATGTGGACTTCCTCCATTTCGATATCCAATAATGGGATGACCCTACCCTTCTTTGGAATAAAGTCAGGCTTTAAGTCGATTGCATGGTCCCATGGTTTTCAGACTGGCATCCATTCGGATTCCTGTTGAGAGAAAACATCAAGAAACTCATGGTACTATACTGGAACCTTTTCTGCAAAACCGGGTTCAATACTCTGGGTGAACATTGATGGTGGAACCCATTTCCATGCCTTCTGCTGGCAAAAAGCTCCACAATGGGTAAACGATAACCTGCCCATTACCCAATTGATTTCTGGGTTATGATGGTAGATCCAGTCATATCTGGTGAACATAGGATGCATTCCTAAAGTAGTGACAAAAGCATCAATGATTTCAGAGTGCCCATGCACATCAAGGAAAAGTTTTGCTTTAAGTGTAATTTGATCAACCGCCCCTGCTATCCTGTCAGCATTGTGCACGTTTATAGGATGTGGGATGGACGTCATTTGAATACCATGTTGAATACAGAATTGTGAGTCAATGAAAGTGCTTGATGCTTCAGAATCTAACAAAGCATTAAGAGAAAGGCTTTGCCATGATGCTGGGCCCTGTAAAAATTGAATATTAATTGGGAGCACCATTTGCCCCTTCATTGTTAGTGTTCTGGGTAAACATCCAGGAGAAACAGTCCAAGTGGTAGAAGAAGTGGGGGATTTGAGAAAATTGAAAGAGGAGTGGATCGAACTACTACAACAATGCGATACAGGGGAATTAAGCATGCCATTGTTTACTTCTGGCGCCAAGCTCTCTAAGTGAGGCCCCCCTGCAGAAGTACACCTGTCGCAAAACATGGACAATATGATACACTCTGGAAAATCTTGATCAGTACAGTCATACAGTTCACAAACACTCCCAGCATTTATGAACGATCCTCTTTTAAAGCCTCAGATGCCTTTTCCTTGGCTTCAATAGCGATCTTGTTGTGCCAGAAAGCTTCTGCCTCTTCAGTGGTATATGCTGAGATTTGGGTTTCTTTCAATGTCGATCCTTCTATGCTCTGGATGTGCTTCTTCAGCTCCTTACAGAAATGTGCGATGTGACCAGTGATTCCACAATTATAGCATGTGCGAGTTTCATGAGTCATCCCTCCATTAGCTTGAGAGTCAATGTCTATTGGAGCATCCCGGCCTGGTTGAGTACTGGTAGAAGTGAAACATGGCTGATGGGGTAAACTTGGAAGAGGAAATGGTGGGCGTGGAGGAGGTTGATAGTTTCCTTGTGTTCGAGACTGAAACTGTGGAGTTCCTTGTTTGACAGCTACCTTCTCCATAGTACATCCTATCTTCTCATATGCATCTTTATGACCGCTGTAATCATCATCCACGAGAGTCATATGAAGGAAAGCTTGAAGGTAGATTGAGTAGCGGACTGTGCCTTTTAGCAGCCTCATGGCTTCTTTCACTCTGACCTTCACTTCCTTCTGAAGTATGTGGAACTGATGGATGAAATCATCAATCCCCATCTTCCCTTGACACAACTCTTTCAACTTTTTATATGACTCCTCCCATGCAAGCATTTTGATCTGGAAGAACTTCGTGAGGTAGTCTTGCAAGTCCATCCACTTGGGCCATGTATTTTCACCCCAAAGGGGTGCCCCTTCTCCTTCTCCCCTGACTTCCATCTCAAGCTCCAAACATTTTTCCATCATCAACAAGGCAAAACCCTCCACTTGGAAAGGACAGCGATGGCACAGATCTTGTTGTTCTTCTATTCATGGGATGCGACCCACAGATGTAGTTTCATCCACCAAAGTCAAAACTTCTCTTTGTCGCTGTCCCACTTCCCAGGATTGGCAATTTTCTTATAAAGCTCCATTGAGTTTCTGTCTTCTTTGGCCTCATGCAAGGCCTTCTTGAGATCTTCCATATCAAAGGGATCCCTTCATCCTGATCCTGATCCTAATCCTAATCCTGATCCTAATCCTGACACAGCTCCTCACTGTCCTGTATCTTTCAACAGAACTCTGGGGAGTTCTTGATAATGAACTGTGAATGTCTGGTATGTTGGACTTGTCTTGTGCTCAAGTAAAGAGTCTTATCCAAGTGTTGCAAGAACCAAACTCCAAGCTAATCCTCAAGAGCAAGACGTTGCCACAGATGAAGGACAAGTAGAAGATGGATGATGAATAGTAGTAGAGAGGACACTCAAGTCTGGGACTGAATGCATCAAGAGTGATATAGTGCTCAAGCAGATGCTGAATACGCTAAGAATGTAGAGTGTGACGATAGCCAGATCCTTAATTCAAGATCAAGCGCTAAGGCCGAATATTATGAACAAGTGGATAAGACTGGAAGACCAGTCTTCTAACTACAGTTTATATACATAGGGTCTGCACAGTAAAAGCCAGCCCTGAAACTGAAACGATTGTAAGAGGAAAGTTAAGTCGTGGCTGCAGTATGTGCAGCAAGACAAACGTGGGACATATCACGACATAGTAAGAAGAGGAAGGGGCACATGTACGTAACACGTACATGCATGTATGCTGAATCACATGTAGTCAAAGTCTGAAGTTGTCAGCATGGTAAGGAAAAGAAAAAGAAAAAGAAAAAGAAAAAGTCCTAATGCTCGAATGTATGGTATTACAGGTGAGCACACATCTTCAAGGATGTGTGTAGTGGAGATGAGAAGAGGAAACATATGAATTGTAACAGATCTGAATGACATGATCTTCCTGGCGGACTCATGGGTGGCTATAGCTTCTTTGGGAGACTCATCAAGGGAAGATAGTTTGTTCTCAAGAGTGGGGAGGAAGGTTTTGCCAAGAGGTGGGTAGGAACAAGGTTCATAGCCATAGAGTAGCAAGAATGGGGATTTCTTGGTGGAGCTATGGCAGGTGGAATTGTGGTGAAATTCAGCAGACGATAAGGAATGCACCCAGGATGAAGGGTTATTGGCACAAAAGATATGGAGATAAGTTTCTAATTCCTGATTGGTTCATTCAGTTTGTCCATTGGTTTGTGGATGATAGTGGTGGACAGTCATACATCATGCTTCAAAAGCTAAGCGAGTTCTCTAGCAAAGGCGGAGGCGAATTGGGAACCACAATCAGAGATGAGGGTATCATGAAGACCAAAATGTTTGAAAACGTTGTCAAAAAACACTTGGACAATGCTGGTGGCATCAATGGTTTTGGAACAAGGAGTGAGAATTACCCCCTTTGTAAGACTGTGGTCTACTATGACCACAGTGGAATCATGGCCTGCGAACAGAGGGAGATCGGTAATGAGGTCAGTGGAGAGTTGCTTGAACAGAAGGGAGTGCAAGGAGGGGATGGGAACCAGAGGAGGAACGGTGGAGTGGGTGTTAACTTTGCTCTGTTGACAAATAGCACAACCATCGACAAAGTTTTTGACAAAAGAGATGAGGCCTGGCCACCAGTAGTCATGTTTGAGAATAGATTTTGTATGGAAGATGCCCATATGACCCAAAAGGGGGGATGAATGGATAGCATGGAGTAATGTGGATTGAGAGGAAGGAGGAATGAACATTCAACCTTTGAAATAAAAATAACTGTTGTTAAAGGTCCAATCAGACAAAGTTGTGTGAGAGAAGAAAGGGGAGCCTTCTTTAAGTGCAGAAAGGACATGAAGAACAAAAGGATCAGAAGACATAGAAAGAGAAATGGATTTAGCTAGGGCAAGATCAAGGGCATTGATAACTACAGGATTGGGAATGATGGAAGAAATTTGATTATTGAGAGAGGTATCAGGAAGGTCCTTTTGAGATAGGGCATCGGCAGGTCCCATTTGTGAGCCCAGGGTGACAACCCATTTGATATTAAAGTCTTGTAAAAAGAGAGCCCAACAGGCTTGACGATGAGATAATTTGCAAGGGTCTTTGATATATGAAAGGTTCTTGTGGTCAGTGATGATAGAAAGAGAAAACAGAGTCCCTAGGAGGTAGTGTTTCCATTCTGTAAGGGTGAGGATCATGGCAAGGAGTTTCCTATCGTAAATGTTGTAATTTCGTTCAGCAAGGAAGAAGGTCTTTGAAAAATATGAGCAGGGATGAAGGTCACCATTGAAATCTCTCTGCATAAGGACAGCACTGGCAGCAACCAGGGAGGCATCAGTCATAATGGAGAAGGGACAAGATGTATTGGAAATGGAAAGAACAGAGGTGGAAGAGAAGACATGGCATAGGGTATCAAAGGCATGTTGTTGGAGGGGGGTCCAGATCCAGGGTTGGTCCTTCTTCATGAGGAATGTGAGGGGGGTGATGATATTGGAGTAGTTGGGAATGAATTTGTGGTAAAAGTTTGCAAAACCTAAAAAGGAACAAACTCCTTTGACTGACAAAGGAGGTTTCCAATTGGCGATGGCAGACAGCTTGGTGGAGTCCATATGAATAAGTCTGTTGCTGATGATCATTCCTAGGTATTCCATGGTGGGGGTATCAAAGGAACATTTGGAAATTTTAACTGAAAGGCCAGGTTTGTGAAGTCTTTGAAGAACACATCAAGTTCATTCATGATAAAGTTCCAACATTCCATGGGTGTGGATACCAAGATTGTCCATATAGATCTTAAGCCAGAGTATGGATACCATATTGGCGAAGGTGTGGTTCATAAAAGCTTGAAAAGTGGCAGGGGAGTTGCAGAAACCAAAGAACATAACAGTGGGCTCGAATAAACCAAGGGAAGTAATAAAGGCAGTTTTCCATTGGTTGGCTTTTCAGATGTGGATGTTGTTGTAACTCCAGCGGATGTTGAGTTTGGTAAAGTGATTAGACTCCTTCATATCATCAATGAGTTCAGAAATGAGTGGCAGAGGGTAGGTGTTTCATATGGTATGGCTATTAATATACCAATAATCTTGACAAGGACAAAGAGATCCATCCTTCTTTGGAACGAAGAAGAATAGGGATGCTTGGGAGGATTTCAAGGGGACAATTCGGCCAGTTTTCAGGTGTTCTTCAACAAAGGCTTTATAGGTTTCCTTCTTGGCCAGGTTGAGTGGGTTTGGTGATCTTAGGGACAAAAGTGTCTTTTAGGTCAATGGTGTGGTCGAAAGATTGATGGGGTGGAAGTAGAGTGTGGGTAGATTTGGAAAAGACATTGGCAAAGTTGGAACAAAAGTCTGGGATGGATACTCCTTGAGTTTCTCAGCTTGGGCAAGTTCCATGGAGATGGTGATCTTTTTGATGTTCTCTTTGAGGGGAGGATACTCATGAAGAGACCTCTTGACTCTCAGGGAGAAATTGATAGAGAAGGTCTTTCAGTTGATGGTGGGGTTTCATTTCTGAAACCAGGGCATTCCAAGTATAATCTGGGGGCATGCTAGTCAAACAACCATGAATTTTACCATGTCAAAGAATGGTCTGGAGGTAAACAAGATATTGGTGGTCCATTGGATGGTTCTTTTGGTGTTAGGCATTCCATCTACATTGTAGGCAATAACTGGGTTGGATATGGGAGAAAATTTGAATGGTCTGAGAGCTAAGAGACAAGGGTTGATGAAATTTCCAGTTGCTCCAGAGTCAATGAGGGTGGTGGTGTTGACAGTTTGTTTTGATCCATGCAACAAAACAGGTAGACACATAGTTCTATTGCTTTGTAGTGCCACAAGTACATGGTTCAAGTTGAGGAAAGGAGATGTCAATGCAGCTTTCCTTCTCAAAAATCCCATGCCCTTTTGATTCCAGCAGAGACTTCAGTGGTGAAAACTTCCACCACCTCTTCAACAGGCTCTTCATAACAAGTTTGAAGAACAGAGAAAATTTCATCATTGGTCTTGCCAGAGGTCTTCAGAGAGTTGATGTATTCATTGAGTTTTGAACAGGTGAATTCTTTCTTGGGAACTGGGGGTGGAGTGACTTCAGCATTTCTGAGAGTTTGTTGACAAAGGAGGATGAGGGGTAGTTCAAACAGAAGAGATCCAACAGTCATAGGCATTATGATCCTTCTTTCTACATCTGAAACAGAGCCTGTCTCAAATACATTTGATGCATTCATTTGGAGTGAGTTTGGACAATGTGATACTGTTGATGTCCATGGCATTGGGGTCTTTCTGAGGTTGGAAGGTGGATGGTTGAGGTTGTCCACTATGAAGGGACTAAATCCTCATCTTTTGAGTGTGGAAAGTCTCAGCTTGTTCAATCCAAGCATTGATAGTAACTGGAATGGGAGACATGGACAAGATCATAGTGGCAATCTTTTGATTGACCCCTAGGGAAAATTGGTCAATGAGAGTGATATCATTGGTGATTCCTGCTTTGCTAGCCAGGTTCTGGAAGTCGTAATATATTGCTGGAAACTGTTGTCAAAGGTTCCGTCAGAACATTTGGTAGATTTCTGAATAAACTTAGAGAGGTCCAACCAGGCAGTGGCTTTGGTGTCAAAGGGGTAGAAAGTAGATTTGAAGTTGGCAGTGAATTTGTTGAAGGTTTTCTTGGAGGAGGCAATGGTGGAATTGGCAAGTTTATCATACCACATCTCAGTGAAAGAAGCTCCACATACTTCTCTCATTTTATTCAGGGTGGTGGTGACCTTTCCTTCATCGGAGGAATACAATGAAGAGTTCAGGGCGAAGTAGGCTCTTATGGCTTTGATCCATTGAGAGGCATTTGAGGATTTTCAAGAAAAGTCAGTGGGGAGAGCTGCCTTGAGTTTGGTCTTGGAAGACATATTGACTGGTGGTACTGGGGTGACAGGGGTGGCAGGTAGTGGGGCGATGGGTATAGAGGTGACTGGGGCAGATGGTCGAGTGGAGGTTCTGGGATTACTGGGGGGTGCTGGAGTGGCTGGAATGACTGGGTTACTTGGACAAGGGTTTGAGGGAGTGCTAGTGATGGAGTGAGTGGAAGAGTTGACTTCGATGTTGCTGCCCTCAGACTCAGACTTGGAGATACTGAAAGCTTTTTGGAAACTTGTGGTGACAATGGGGGGACAGGTCCTACACCTGAAAAGGTGAAACCAAAGTTATTCTTGATCTTTTGTTATGTGAAGCATATGCCAGTGTCTGCTTACTTGACAATGTCCTTAGGTGATACTCACAAAGAGACCAATGTCTAAGAAGTTGGCTTTCAAGAGACAACAAGGGGACAGAGGTTCGAGCTTAGAACTCAAAAGAGGATAGTTCAGGGAACTCAAGGGGCTGAGATTTAATGCAATGCTTGTATTGTGTAGATCAAGAATAAAGAATACAATAGGGTGTGCAACAATACTTATACAAAGAGTAATCATGCACAGACCAAGAAGATAAGAACTGGATGGAACATGGTGGAATAGTACAGAATACTAGCTGACATAAGAGAGTTAGTGGATGAGAGATAAGTCCAATTAAAGATAAAGAAGAGAAATGGAGTTACAGCTAGAGAAGAGGATGAAACCTTCCATAGCATAAGTTGTCCCTCTCCAAGAGTGATATGGAGAATGATGGAGAAAAAGAATGATATGGTGAAAAGGAAGCAAAATTGTAACAAAAGCTCTTATTGCTGTTAGGGATAAAGCCCTCACCTTCCATGAGCTAGCTCATCAAGTCATGGCTTCTTGGAACTCCTGGTCTTTTTCTGCATTTACCAAAGGAGATAAAGTGTGGCTCAAGATGAAAAATCTCTGCTGATCGATTACCAACCCTAAATTTGCACCTAAAAGAGAATAACCCTTCTCCATTATCAAGGTTCTCTCTCTTATCACTTTAAACTCTGTCTACCTAAGGCATGGAAGATTCACCCTGTTTTCACACCTCCCTCTTATTGCCTTATCATGAAATGATGTTCATGGTAAGAACTTTCCTGTGCCTCCCCCAGACCTTATTGCAGGAGAAGAAGAATTTGAAACAGAATACATTATTCATCATTGAGGTACCCCTTCAGCTGAGATATTCCTAGTCTGATGGAAGGGATATACTACAAAGAAAGACTCCTGAATCATCATTACCCACGACCCTTCTATTCCTTCCTCCCCTATCACCAAGATTGAAAGATCATCTTCTCCTTGGTCCTACTTTCCTGCTCTGTTAGAAATCCCTGTCCTCCATAAGCTGTCACCAACTTCCCCTCCTAGACGTTCTTTTGCCCCTTTCTCAGTTGACATTCCTCAGTATGCCCATACCCTCTGCAACAACTTTCTTGATGCCACCACCTTAGAAACTATGCATACCCATCTATGGGATTCTAGGCTGGCCCTTCCAATTGGAAGTCATTTAGACATGGGTTACCTCTTTGGGCCCTGTAACAGGCTTATCTTCAGAATGAACTCCTCAGAAACATAATTTCACTGGCCACCTCCAAACCCAGCTTTGGGCATCATTTCTGTTTTGTTCACCAAGTTTATTCTGAGATCCAAGGCAACCTCAATGTGGTCTTGTACCAGTTGGGTATGTCAGACTTCCTAGTCAACTTGGACAGGTACCTCCAAGAGCTTCATCAGACCATTGTTTTATCTCCACCCTCTTTCTCTCCAAATGTCTCTGCTTCCTCCTCCCCATTAACTCCAGAAGAGACCATGGCCCTGGTTTGTGCTGAATTGCATCATGAGATGCAAACCCAAGGAACTATCAATGGGGAACCATATGGCTATCCCCTTTCTCCTAGTCACCCCCAATTTTGCAATGCTTGTTTTGAATGTTGGAGGATTGGCCATTAAAGTGACTGCACTTTCTACAGATGTCTGATCTGTCAGGAATTCAGCCCTGGTCATACTCAAGCCAGGTGCCCTCGTTGTCATCCCCACCAAGCAATTATTCCACTTATGCCTTCTCCCATAACTTATACTATTCATTGTCCTCTTCCTTCCCCTACCCCTCATCCCATCCCCTCTTCTTGTAACAGTCACCCATATGACCATGCACTTGAACATTGTCACTCCCACCATCCCTATCATTGTTCCAGGACTCCCTACCTGGATCTCAAAGTTGAAAAGGATCTTTACTTGGGATGAAGAGGGCAAGGGGAACATGATGGGTTTTCCTGGAGCATCTTATGGAGATTTTTGAAGCAAGTCTTTGTTTGTTATCCCTTATTGGTGTTTTGAGTTTAAGTGGGAGGGGTAATGTTATGATTGGACTATTCTTTTCTCATGCTCTTCTTTTTCCAACCTGATTATGCATTCCTATCCAGCATGTCACCAATCCCTCACTTGTCTGTAATTAGGTTTATCCAATCTTCTGTGTCCTTCGCAAATTTCTTATTATGCTTACCTTTCTTTCAATCTGTCATATCCATGATTTTTGCTAAGTCGAACTCCATACCTCTGGTCATTTGTTCCCACAATCTCTGGAGTGTTCTTGCTCATTAGACCATTCTGAGTCACTGGACTTGCATGTGTTTATTTGCCATTTGACTATCTTTGATATCTTGTTTGACTGTTTGTAATATTCTAACAGGTGCTGACACTAGGGGGCTATTATCACTGCTATGTCTCACCTCTAACATGTAGGGGCTACCAGACATGATCCGGAATTTCCAATACTGTCACATTGTTCTGTATATAAACTCTGTACTCTCCTCCTGTACCCTCAGTTCGAATATTGATTCTAGTTCTGATTTCCTGTTTGGCCCTCCTCTTGTCATTCCCTCCCTCAGCTCATAAATCTTGACCCACCTTGCTTGAACCTCTGACCCTCTGACCTCTGACCTTTAACCTCTGTCCCTCCACCCTACATTCATCCCTCTGAAATTCTGGGGACTTCCCTTCAAGAGAGTGCACCACATAAGGTGAAGCCAATGTCCCTTCCATCCAGACACTAACTCTGGAGTTCTGGAGTTTCATCAGGAGATCAGGATTGACTTTAATAGTATATTCAAACTCAAACTTGTCAAAGTCATGAATACTTGTAATCATCCTCAATGTTCCAGTGCTCAACCCTCTACACCACTTCCACATAACCTGCTCAGTACCATTGGGGGTAGTATGAGGGGCCAAGAAATCATAGAGTGTTTCCAAAGCTTCTCTGCCCACCATACTCCAGTCCTGAATCTGTCCATCTCTACTGGCTTCCATACTGGATCTCTGACCCTAAGAGCACTTGTTGACGACCCAGACAATGACCCAACCCCTCCTCTGGGTGGCCCTCCTGACCTTTCTCCTCCTCCAGATGGTCCAGGTGATCCAGGATAAGAGCCCCCTGATGATCCAGACTCTTCCAGGGATGAACCCTTCCCTAACGATGGAGATGAGCTAATCTTGTGCTCCACCCTTACCCACCTCACAGACACTATCCAAAGCCTTGCTCAATCTTCTCAATGTCTACCTCAGTCCAGCCAATGCACCAAAGTCTGTAAACCAGATCAGTTTGACAGATTGGACCCCCACAAACCCCAGCCTTTTCTTGGACAGTGCAAGCTGAACTTCCAAGATTGTCCTATGGCCTTTGCTTTGGACTGCACTAAAGTCACCTTCACACAGTCTTACCTCAAGGATACCACATTAGAATGGTTTGAGCCAGATCTTCTCAAAATGGATGATTCTACCTCCTCACCTATCTGGATGAATAACTATCATGAATCACTAGATGCTGGGACATCTATTCCAAAGAAGGGGATAAGAACTATGCTCACATGAACCCTCATGATTTCCAGCCTGTTTTCACTCATGAGCAGTTCACTGCATCTCTCAGAGCTGCCTTTCTTGTTGCTCCAGTACTCCAGGCAAGCATGCTCTTCAATGTCAAACAACTCCATAGTGATATCCTCTCCTCCCTGCCCTCTAATCCTGTGGCTTCCAGTCATTTGGCCAAGTCTGAACCCTCTAATTCTCGATGGTCAGTTGATACCAGTGGTCTCCTCTGTCTAGACAATTGCATCTATGTCCCTGACTCCAATGACCTCCGACTCCATATCCTCCACTATAAGTACAATCATCCACTCTGCAGACATTTTGGCCAGAACTAGACCTTAGAACTCATTTGCTGCAACTACACCTGGCCAGGAATATGCACCATTGTCAAGGAGTATGTCTCTTCTTGTACTACCTGTGCCCACATGAAGGTTCCAAGACATAAGCCATACAGACTTCTTAAACAACTCCCCATCCCTTTGAGACTGTGGAACTCCATCTCTATGGACTTCATCAAACAGCTTCCTCTGTCCTCCAGCTACTCTGCTATATTAGTTGTTGTCAACCACCTATCCAAGAAATGCATTTTTGTCCCTACACACAACACAATCACTTCTCCAGAGTTAGCAAAGCTCTTCCTCCTCCACATCTTCTCGAAGCACAGGATTCCCTCACATGTTACCTCCAATAGAGGCTTTGAGTTCATATCTCACTTCTTCCATTCCCTTGGGAAAGCCCTCAACATCCACCTCCACTTCACCTCCAGCTATCACTCCAAAGAAGATGGATAGACTGAGCAGATGAACCAAACCCTTTTGAACAGTATTTGCATGTCTACTGCAACTATCAGCAGGACAACTGGTCCAAACTCCTGCCCCTTGTGAAGTTCATGTACAACAATGCTCCAAATGCAACTACTGGTTTCTTCCTGTTCTTCACCAACAAGGGCTATCACCCAAATATCTCAGTCCACCCTGAACCTGACCTTACCTCTGCATGAGCTTGCAAGTACTCTGTTGACCTTGACTCCCTCCTTTCATTCCTCCATGAAGAAATGGCTGCCACCCAAAAGTGATATCAAGTACCAGCAGATACTAGATGAACTCTAGCCCCAGACATCCACATTGGTGACCCAGTTTTCATCAAAGCCAAGTACTTCCTCTCCACCAGACCCTCAAAGAAACTCTCCAAAAATTAGTGCCAGGTGAACACCATTACTAGTACTATCACATCTGCTGTACAACAAGTCCACTATACAGTTTCCCAAAGTCACATATTATGATACTTCCTGGAAAGGGTTTATAAAGGAATATAGAATTAATAAATGAAGTTATGTCCTGAGAAATGCTGGCCAGTTTCAAAAGAACAATGAGAGTTCCCAGTCAAAACCTACAACATGGTTTTACAATGTACAGTAGTACAATTTTTCACAAACCTTAATTTGTACTGTGGCTCAAAAAACTGTCTGCATGTTTGCATGTTTTATATTAGTCATGACTAAATGCAATAACCCCTAATCCTAGCCCCAAACTACAAGTGTATGGAATTTTCAACTCATCAATCACAGGACAGACCAGTGTATGGATTGTTGGCTATCATGCCATCTGCAGAGAGATGTTAGTGGACAAATACAATTTCTTTCTTGACCAGATGATCTTGTGATGAAATCAGATCACAAGAGCCAAGCTAGATAGGCAAGGCTTTTGTCCTAGTAACTGGCCTGTATAGCTTCCAAAATAGTGTTACTATTGTTTGTATCTACTGTAAAGGTGTGTGTGACAAGTGCACAACCCCCACTCTTAACTGGCATCAAATGCCATTGACCACACATCCTCCACCATTGACCACTGTTGACCACTGTTGACCACATGTCCTCCACCATTGACTGCCATTGACTGCTTTTGACTGCATGTTCAGCAGAACACAATGAGGGATCAAAGTTTGACATTAATGAGGTAGTAGAGTCAGTTGAAGAGGGAGTGGTAGGACCTCCTAATTGCAAGGAGGGATAATGTTTGACAACACAGAGAAGGTGGAGAAAACAAATTCAATTGAAGAGCAAGGAGGTGAAGCATGGTGCAACAAGGAATCAATGTTTGACATTGACAAGGCAGCAGAGTCTGTTGAAGAGGGAGCAGTAGGAATTCCTAGTTGCAAGGAGGGATCAATGTTCAACAACACAGAGAGATAATAGATGGCAGACTTGATCTCAGAAAGAGGTGTGACAGGATGGAAAAGAATCGGAGGACAGTACAAGCTTTGATGCAGAGGAGGATGGGACATTGGCTACAGGTGCATGGCCTTCTGATGTGCAGCCACCTGTGATGCAGTAATGCTTGTGCTTGTGACACATGTATATTTGGCACTTGTGGCCAACTCTTGTTACCATGCACTTTGGGTAGCAGCAATGTTCTGCTGTCTGAGCATGACCATTATTGGGCTGGGGGACCACAACAGGCTTCTGCCCACCTGTAAACAAGCCATCTATCCACTGATACCAACTCTGACATTGAATTCACTAGAAGATCATTAGCAAAGAGGTCAGACAATGGCAAAAGGAATATTACTGAATAGTAATATTGTCCAGAATTGCAGGGATTGGTGGCCACAACAATCTGCACTGGGACATCAACCCCATATGGGCAATGCTGGGTAGAAGGATATGGTGGTGGGATATAAGGCATAGAGCTGGAGATGGCAATGATACCATGGACACAAAGGATGTAAATCATCAAAATGTAAAAAATATATGCAATGAGAACATGCAATCTCAAGAGTCAGGACAAGTTAAAGCACCTACCATAGGAAAGAAAGAGAAGGGACATACATCAAAGAGGTGAGGTGAAAAGAAAGTGACAGGTAAGGGAGGGCTTAGAGCAGATTGTAGAGCAAGAATTGAAGAGATGGGCATAACAGTAAGATGTTGCCTCTTTATACCACTGGGAGCATGGTCTGGATGCACACTGACATGAGTGCTGCTATCTGGCATGGGGAGGAATTCTGGCAGACACAAAGAAAAGGAATGCTGGCATTGTTAAAGACAGTGGGGGGCCAATGCCCACCCCACCATGGTGGCCAGCTGTGGGCAAAGCAAAACTGTATTAAA
>JBBPQO010000084.1:0-18104 GCA_038092535.1 Xerocomus subilludens | reverse complement strand
CCATAGTTGTGCAAATAGTTGACCAGGTTTTTATTCTATGTGTCAGACATGTCAGACATGTCTTGATATGCAGGATATCCAATATAGCCAAATGTAAATTACTAATTCAATGTAGTGGTATATCCTGTATCTCAGGCAGGATGTGGTATGCAGAATACAATAAGCTTTGGCGTTCAATACATCCGTGAGGATGATTGTAGGCACTCCTGAATGCCATGTGAGTTTGTCTTGCTCATTCCTGTGACATCTCCGCTTGAATTCCCCCATACCGACCCAGGGTGCATGAATGATGCACATTACCCCACAGAAATCCGCCTGCACCAAAGGAGGCTTCCAGTGCATCCAGTCGCCATAGACCCACTATCTTCTTGCTGTAAGTAGGATGAATACCAATGCCAAGATCGACCAGAAGTTCTCCGTTTGTGCAGTCTGCCATGTACTCCCAGTCTAGGCATGGAAAGCCATCAAGAAGAATGTGCAGGGGTGATTTCACATCGTTGAACAAAGATGCCTTTGACCATAGCTTGACTTCCTTGCACTCCAGAACGAAGAAAAATAATCCATAGTTTGCATACTGGTCAGGGTCACCTCGAATGGTTTCCTCCATGGTAGATTGGATCTTCCTCAACAGCTCCATGTTAAAGGGAACTGCCTTTGGATAACCTGGCTTCTTACTTTTGCCCTTGCATGCCTTGAAGCACACTTCATCAAGAGTGAGGGATACATATGGAGCACTGGCAGCATCCACATGCTTATGTATTGCAGGGAGCGAAATGTGCTCCCAAAAGAAGTCCAAGACCTCCTTTGGAATATGATTGGCCTGCTTATGTGTCTTCTCATCCCTATGGATCATCCGAGGGAAGCAAATGTTGAGGAACATGGATCCAGAGGCATTACCGAGCATACCAAAGGTGGTGTTGGGTATACCACTGAGAGGGAAAGACATGGTCAGCCACTCTGTACGACCTCCGACAGAATCTGCATCTCCCCCAGATTGCAGTACAAGAATGTCCACATACACATGGTTGTTCTTATGCATAGGGGCTTTGTCAGCTATGATGGGACCAAGATATATGGAGAGCGGAGTGGTGAAATGTGGGGAGCGTGTCACCAAGATGAGACTGTCAATGTCTACCACCACATCCAAGTCATCCAAAGACAATGGGATGTGATCCAACTCCAGATCAATGCAGATATGGCAGTTATCTTTAAGTCTTCCACAGACAAAGGTATTGACGAGGTTATCAGAGGTCGCATTGCTGAGCTTGATCATCCCAGCAATGCTCAAGATGGCCACATCATCCACTTTGATTTGGTCAGAGGGGATAAGTCCACCGCGATGAAGAATATTGCCCTTAAATTGCATATAATGAGACTGGTTAAATCAAATCAGAATCATATAACCCACCTGTGATATAATTATTGATCTGCCTTGATGGCTTATAGTCCTTGGTAACACCCACAGGAAGTATATGATCCATGAGTTTGATGGGGGCATCCAAGTAGAACATCTGACTGAAGGAGGATTGCAGATGATACCCATAATCACGAAAAGGAGTCCACAATCCAGGGTGATAGTAAGGTTCCTCAATGATTTCATAAGGATTTTGGTCCTGTTGAAGACTCTCCAAGATGGGCACCCCTTCATAATCATCATAACTCCTGTCGAACTGCCTCCATTGCCGACCTTCATAGGCAGAGAGTTGAACAGCAGGTGTAGGACGTGGAAAACGGAACATTGACCCTCCTGTCCAGTCTTTGACATGCTTCCATTCATGAACACTCTGAAGAGTATCCATTTCCTCAATGGTTGGTTCCTCTCTTCCATATACAGCATGGGGTGGAAGAAGATCCCTAGCTCTGGCCTTGCACACATATGGATATCTTCTTAGTAAGCGCTTCAACTGCTGTGACTTTGCATCCAGTACAGGAAAGGTGGATCCATCTGCATTGTCTTCATTGTTTTCATCCGTGGGAACATCAGAGTTCAAAGGCAGAGAATCAGGAGCAGATGAGATGCCAATGTCTGCTCTCTGGATCTGGCATGTATGGCAATTGGCAGCCACCACATTCAGTTCACGTATGATGGAGGCATGTTGTTCTCCATAGGCCTCCTGCTGAACTTCAGGAACTGTCTCATCAGCAACGTAAGATATGTCATCCCATTCCTTCCACACATCTCCATGAGGAAGCCTGGCAGAGGACAGATAGCAATAGTCCCCCCAGCTTCTTCGGCATGCCTCCTTTGTCATTTCCAGCATTCGAAGTCGAAGTCAATGACCACAAGGGATAGAGGGAATGTGCACATTGCTCTCTTCATTGCAGAGCCCAGTGTTCATAAGTGATTCCATGACATAGCATCCAATGGGACCACAGTCACAGCCATTCTGGGTCCAGTTATACACTTGCACCTTGACCTGGTCAGGTTCCACAGCATCATGACTGTGAAGCACAGTGATACAATTCCAGTAAAATGAACCATTCCATAGGTTCCAGTCATCCAGTGTGGCATCATAATCATGGCAGGGCACATCTGGCACATTCCCAGAAATACGTCTGCCCAGATTGAATGCAGTGTCCCTGTCATAGTCAAAGACAACAACAAAGAAGTGACCTGAAGACGAGGCCACAAAGGAAATCGGGATGGAGGGATCTGCAGGTAATGTGTGGAAGAGATGATGCTGTTGAAATGTGGTGATCTCTTTGACATTGGGCAAGATCTGGACATCCAAGGAGATGGAGGGCTTGGCAGAGAAGAAGTCGACATAACGAGTGTGTGTTCATCCAGACACTGAATACCACAGAGACAGAAGGTAGAGGTTAAGGACACTAGTATCAATGCAGACCCGATGCTTTATAGTATGTAGGTTCTGGTAAGCATAGGCCCAAACAGTGGGTCTTGCCATTGAGCACACTGCATAGACAAACATGAGTAGATGACAAAAAGTAAAATACATGATGGCTACTGATGATCTATTTGTTGCATCATATCCTGTCATTTTGTAAACACCAAATTGAGGTTGTCCTCATTAATGTCTTCATCACTGTCAGAGATATCCTATGGAGGATTACCATGACCCTAAGGACTGGGATTGCAGAGATCCAGATGATGCATCACCACTTGACATCTTTTATAAACCACATCTACTTCTTCATCATCAAGGGAAGAGGAATCAGACTCTGTAACATTGACATTGGTGCTATTCCTGCATGATTTCAGATGTCACTTGTGCCATGGTTGAAGTGTCTTCTGTGGATCAAGTGGTGGTTGTGAAGCTACTCCTGGGACTTATCCTGCCAAGGCAAAGAATGAATCCTTTGTACATCTTTGGAGGGCATTTGTGGTACTTCAGATAGTGTGTCATGAGATTATTCCGTTTTATTGACATATAGGATGGTCTGTTTTACCTTGAAATGCATGTTACTGGATGGGTGTAGCATGTACCTGACCTGGTAGATGTAGTTGATGTATCAAGCCATTTGCATTGCATGGTGTCAGTAGTAGTCAGACATGGTACATGCTATTGAGAACTGTAGATGAAGATGAATGAAGTGACAGTGGTGATTACTGTATAGATTGAGTTTACATGGTTACCACAACACATATAACAAGGCTGACTGTTGGGTATGTTATGATGTATGCATTTGTTGACACAGAACCAGTACCATATAAAACTAGCTTGGTATCATAGAAATCTTAATAGATATATTTGAAAGCTAATATTAATCCATCATCTGGGATGTGTACTGTGACACCGAACGATCACTAATTACTACTAGTTCGGTGTCAAATAATTGTTTTTGCATCTCTTAGAATGCTGTACACATAACACATGTATTGATACATCGTCGGGGAGGCGTTCTATGAACCAGATCGCTCACTGACTAGTTCTAGTTCAGTGTCATAGGACGCTCTATACACCCACTGCAAGCTATTGCATACATGTGAGAAGTGGTTACCGTATTCTGGAGGCATTTTATGACACCTAACGGACAGAAATCTCATGGTGCTCTATAACTCTGTCATTGGCCGATTTAGGCTTAGGGTGAAGCAATACCTAAACTGACATATGATACGAAAACCATACTCATTGATTGTCCATGAATGCACTGGCATAGTAGCTACACTTTAGATAAGCTTGACAAGGAGAGCTGGGGATTATCTACATGGTGCTGTGGTATTGATGTGGCCACCACCAAATGAACAGTGATTTTCTGGGTTAGGGACCCATCATTTTAGATATTCTGGTGCTGTATATTTTCAGAGAAGTTGTTGGTAAAAGCTTACCTCAGGGCAAAAGATACATGACCACATGGATTACATAATACAATGATGGTATTGCAGTTGTTCATTTGAGCGAAAATAAAAATAAAAATTACTAACACAACCACATCGTAATCATCCTTCCCTCAACATACCCACATGTTATGGGAACACGCGACACTTTGCAATGATAGAATACGAGGTGTGCATCCACACCTGTGGTTGCATTATGCAGCATTGCAGCCTGCTGTGGAAATGTGAGGGTGGCAGATGTGTGCGCCATTCTAAATCACCTAGATGCCACCCCAGTTGCTCTGAGGACTGCGAGGGCTCTTCTGCATTTCTTTCAGGTTCTTCCCGATCACAAAGGACATGCAATCCAACCAGGGAGGAAATCCTCCAGTATCTGCCCAGAACAAGGGCACTTGCTGAACTCAAGTGTCTGGGTCTGCCATTACTTTCAGATCATCCTCAGGAGGAAATTCCTGAGGGGTAATTATCTTGTTTTTTTTATGTGGAAACTCTAAAACCAATTCCTGTCATTGATCCAGGTCCGAAGATGCGCCCATGGAGGCCAAAGAGGCAGATGTTGTATATGAAGATGGGGATGCTGGGAATGAATATGAGGAATGCGATGTGACTCCAGAAGGAAATGATTCAGAGGAAGAAGGAAACAAAAAACAGTTTGAAGACGCACCCATGAAGATTGAAGAGGTAGATGTTGTGTGTGAAGATGAGGACACCGGGTATGAGTACGAGGAATGTGACATGATTCCAGCAGGAGATGATTCAGAGGAGGATGAAGACAACGAAGGACGATCTGAGGGAGGCATGGATATCGACCCCAAATCCATCAGCACTGTGGGCACAAAATCTATGCACTCAGGAAGCAAGCAGCTGACGATGCCTGCAATATCTATACCGCCTCATATGGCCCACTAAAATTCAGCATCAAGTTCAGCATCGTCCTTTGGACTTCCATACCTTTGGCCCCTGAAGCCAGACCTTGCGTCATCGGAACCATCATCAAGAGTGTGCTCCATCCCCCCAAGCGATTCTTTGTATCCCTATCCCTCAGTTCCATCAGAGCACAGGAAGTTCTCAATTGTATATGTCCCAGATCCAAGCCATGCGATGACAAGGAAGGAGGCAATTGACAACCTTGGATGGACTCCATGGGACATATCTCCTGCACAATACGACTCCATCAAGCACCTGACGGGATTGGTATACAAGAACAGTGTGACAAAGAACAGTGTCAAAGTATTGGTAATGGAATGGGTGAGTGCAACATTTATTGTTTATAGACATTCGCTGCTTGATGCACAAATCTAGGTATGGATCCTTCTCCAGTTTGATCAGTACAAGAATGGGGAGGCGTTCAACATTTGCTTCCAGACCTGGGAGACATTCAAGAGCATAGTCCTCAATCCTGCCAGCCACACAGAATGGTGGAACTGCCTGGCAACCACAGACTGCATACTCAGAGGCATCGACTATTTGGTCGATCATACATAGGTTCATTTCTAACTTAATATTCAACTTCAAAATCACACACCTCCACAGAAGCAAGGATAATCCATATGGCCTCGATATACAAACACTTCATCTGTACAAGTCAAACGTAGCTCAGCTTGCCTGCCAGGCATTCCTCTGGCCTCCGATAAAGGCAGCACGGCAGGCAGCCATGAAATAACCAACAATTCACCACCTCCAGACAATTGCAAGATCGAGTGGATTGTACACACCGTCTACCATTTGTCTCAGCCCAGGGCAGGCCATTCCAGAAGATGTTGTTCTCAAGTGCAGCTACAGTGAGTGTGGAGAGCACGTAATATTACCCAGTGCCCCAAGATATTGCCGCACATGAAAGTATCTGAATGACAACATTGACAAGGATGAATTCTGGATGGCACAAGAGTATGTTCCCAGCCTAGATCAAATTGGTGAATGGAGGGTTTTTGTCATTGGGGGGAACATCATAAGCGTCATGCACACTCAGAGGGCGTCAGGAAAGGTTTGGAAGGGTAATTCAACCGATTCATACCTCACTTTGGATGAGATAAGGTGCGCGATATCTAATGTATCATAAGAAGATATCTGATTGACAACATCAGAGAAATCATAGAGAACGAACCAAAGCCCCTTAGAATGGCTTGCCTGTGTGACACCATCATCAATCCGCAGTCTGGCGTGGTGCCCATATGCACCAGAGGACGGTCTGAATTCTTCACATTCATTGAGAACACCTTGAAGGAACTGGTCTTGTGGAAGACCAGAGATACAGGCGGAAAACCGTCAATAGTGGTATTCTGCAGGATGGACATCGGAATCCAAATAGACCCTTCTGGAAGGGAATTGCCGGCCTACTTCATGAATGAAGTGGAACAATCTCTCAATACATGTATTTGGTTGAGGTTTCATGACAAGACTATGGGGACATTGGCCGACACATTCGGCATGGTTTTCAAACAGTGGATCATGGACATACGTAACCCATATATCCTGTAGCATAGCATATTATGTGGACTGATAGCAATATTGTCAATACTTGTATATGATGAGGACTCTCTAACCATTTCAGTGGAATGGCGGAAACTGCATTCTGTGTTCTGTGACACCGAACCATATTGATTACACTGAACCAGCACTTTTTGGTAGTCGTTCGGTGTCCTTGAGCATTTTATACATATATCACAAACTACTACACACACACAATGCATTGATATATCCCAGGGAAGGTGTTCTACAACACTGACTGAGTACTAATAGCTACTGTTTATGTGTTATAGAACATTTTATACATGTATTACAACAATTGGTACGTATGAGCCATCTATTCTACATAATATTGGAGGCGTTTGGTGCCATGGAACACTTCCATATCAATGTGTTGTGTGTCTAGTAGTTTGTGAAACATGTATACAATGTTCAGTGACACCGAACGACTACTAAGAAGTGCTAGTTCGGTGCCATGGCACATTTCCGACATGTATTACAAAGCCGTACATATCACCCATATATTGACATATCCTCGGGGCAGTGGTCTACAACACCACATGTGGGTGTTCGGTGTTGTAGAATGCCACTTCGAGGATATGTCAATATATGGGTGATATGTATGGCTTTGTAATACATGTTGGAAGTGTGCCATGGCACCGAATGAGTACTGACAAGTGCTCGTTCAGTGTTACAGAACACATCCCATGCAGTATATTAACGCGTTGTGTGCAGTTTGTAATACATGCATAGAGTGTTCTGTCAACACAGATCCAATACGAGAACACCAAACTAGCACTTCTTAGTAGTCGTTTGGTGTCATTGAACATCGTATACATGTTTCACACACTACTAGACACACAACACATTGATATGGAAGTGTTCCATGGCACCGAACGAGTATTGACAAGTGCTCGTTCGGTTTCACAGAACACATCCCATGCAGTATATTAACACGTTGTGTAGCAGTTTGTAATACATGTGTAGAGCGTTTTGTCAACACAGAACGCAGTTCCAGATATCCCACCAAAAATGACTACAGAGATGATATCCTATACAAGTTTCTTCAACATATCTTTCAGGTCGCATGATGGACCCCTATCCCACCACTGTCCTTTCGCAAGCTCCTCTTCAGCATTCTCCACATTGAGCCCCACTTTCAGTCTCATTGTCACCTTCTCTGCTCTCTTTTGTTCCCCTTCTATTGCCTTTGTCATCACATCACTGTCATCTACCCACGGTGTTGTGGCATCCTCCTCCATACTAACATACATACGTGATCTCTCACTGAGCACAATGAGTGCAAGCAAAGGCCTGTGGTAGAATATCTCTGATCATATGCATTAGTGTCACAATACATTGGCACATATGCATGCAATGCACTGGATGTGTCTTGTGCAAGTGATGGTAGGCCTATCACCATCCATGTAACATACCTATGAAGGCACTGATGGATGGCATTTGTGGCTATGCTTGCATGTTCATACTCGGCATTTGGCATTCTTGAGCTGTCATACTGTAGTGCTAGTTCCGTGAAGTGCAATGTCGAGTAACTCAGGAAATGCCCCCCGGAAGTCAAACCATTCTGTGGTGTATATACCATATGGTTCGTTCCTGGGGGCTGGATCCTGCATGGATCTCATCTGATTAAGTTATGAACTCACCATAAAATGAAGTACTTATAGTGTATCCCCACTGGATAGGACTAGTGTTCCCATGGGAATATCAGATGATCCTGCCTTCGATTTTCCCTTGAAAAGTGAGTCCCACTTTGAGTATACTGCACTGGTCCCCTCCACGTTCTTTGTCGGCATGTTGAGGTATGCCCATATCTTGGTTCCAGACCGAACAGTTATGTATGTGCAAAGTCCAGATGCATCGTGGTGCTGATAGGTCAAAAACCCACCATGGGTCATCAGATCCCATCCACAGACTTTATCCGTATCACCAAAGACAAACTGTACACTGGGGTAGTCCTTGTTTTTGTTTTTCCCCCTCTTCGGAAAATTGTTCATATTCATCATAGTAGACCTGGCATTGATGTTGTCCAATATGGGTCTGTACAAGACATTAGGTACTGATTCTGCATGCAGATAATAGTACCTGTCTCACCTGAGGAAAATTGGAACATCAGGCTGGTAGTTAGGCAGGTCTAAGAGGTTGAGACATTCATCCTCATTGTCTGCCAAACATATCTCTTCCATCGTCAAATGACGATGGATATGTGGTTCTTCATCGTCGGTGCCCTCCTCTTGGTCCTTTGCATGAAGGATAGCATCTATGAAGTGATCAGTCAATGAGTAGTAACATAAAATCTTAATTACATACCTTGAACAATTACCTGTTGGGATATTGTTGGACAGAACAACTTGATATCCTCCAGAGTGAACTGAAGATTAGGAGTTGGCTCCCATCCTCATACCAACACCGCACAACCTTTGGAGATCACATTCTCAATCCCCTTCATTAGGCTGTGGAGCTCTTGAGAACTCCGGCTGTCATATTGGAGTTCAATGACCATGGGACAGTTTCCTCCATATGTGCAATCTTGGGTGTGAGGGGCCTTGGACATGCGCTCGACCATTTCATGGTCCTGTGGAAGGAATTATTGGTATTCCTTACATGTTAAATGTCTGTTTCACACCTACTATATTGCTAAACCAAGAGACATGGGTGGTGATCCCAAGGTTCGGCCACTCCAATGTTGGGGTATCCGCCGGACACGTTATATTCATGAGCAGAGATTGTGGGATGGGCGTGGCTGTGTGTAATTCGTGAGGATGGTAGATATGACGGTTAAATCAACAACTCACTTTTGCGACGTTTTGAGGCCCTTGAAGTGGATGGCTCCACAACTGCCAAGCCTTTGACCTCTAGGGAGGGTTCATCCTGTCCAGTGTTTGCCTTCCATTTTCCTTTGTCGATGAAAGCACTCTCCTGCAGAATTATTGTCTGTAAATATGAATGGCAACAGGGTGCAAATGTCAGGATGTACTCACCTTTGATTGATGATCGCATGACTTCTCATCCTCATTCCCCTTTTGTTTGCATGTTCGTGCCTTGTCCTCCTTCATTGCCTTAGCTATAGACTTCATCTGCCTCTGTACTGGGTGCCTGGTTCGAGTTTTTGGCAGGGGTGTCTGCACCATGACATTGCCCTCAATGTTTGTTGGCATAGATGTATGTAATGACACTCACAGATGTTTGCTCATGTGATATTCCTTGTGGGGGCATCAAGTCAACCCTCTCATGCATTGAAGACATGGCCTGTGGCAAATACAACAACATCAGTAACAAACTTATGGGAAGCTAAATGATCACTTACCTGACTGGAGGCCTTTTCCTTTTCTAAAACTCTTATGAGCTTCTCACGGAGTGCTCCCACCATATTATGAGACATTCCTAAACCAAGTGCCTTTCTTGTCACGTCGATACAATCAGCATGCTCCTTCAAATCTGCCACCAATTGGAGGCCTTGTGGGGTGCAAGGGGCAGCATACAACACCTCTCCAAAGAGATTCAATTGCATTGGCTGTTCCGGTGTCCACATCTCCCAGCTCCCTGCTTGCTGCAGCCAAATGCACTCTTTACCTATATAGACTGAGGAATCATCTGTAGGATCTGGACGATCCACCTCTGCATTGATGGTTGCAGTGAGAGCGACCAGAAAGGATCCTGTGGGTATTAGATGAAGGGTACTAGTCATCATAATGATCTGTAGATTATGGATCTTGTTGCGATGAGTGTAAGCGTTGGTGTGTGACAATGTGGTTACACATATACCACACATTTCTGACCATCTGTGTCACGCTTCTCACGGTGGTCCGCATAATCACTGCATTGTACATTGTATACTAATGAGTACATGTATGTATCACACATTATATGAAACACGATGTATCGGAACACATGTTATATGTACTGTAATGTAATGCATGTCTTTCTTACATGTCCAGTGACACCGAACTAGAACTGCCTTTTTATAACACTGAACTAGTACCGACTAGTAGTAGTTTGGTGTCATAGAATGCCTCCCCTGTTATGTATGAATAGCTGGTTTACATGTGTTATATTTACATTGTAATACAAGTATTAATATGTTCTGTGACAATGACCGAGTACTAGTCAGTAGTAGTTTGGTGTTGTAGAACACCCTTCTGATGATGTATCAATGCACTTGTCGGGTGTTGTGGAACAGTTCTGACAAAGCAATGCATATAACTTCTGCATCAATACATCGTCGTGGGGGAGGCATTCTTTGACAACAAACTAGTATCAACTAGTACTAGTTCGGTGTCATAAAAAACCTCCTATATTACATATGAACAGATGGTTCATATGTCAGAAGTTGCAATAATGTGTTCTTTGACACCAAACCAGCACTGACTAGTACTAGTTCGGTGACATAAACCACCTCCCTTATTAGCTCTGAATAGATAATTCACATGAATTAGGTTGTAATATGGGTAAAACACAGTCTGTGATAGTTCTGTGTCGTAAGACGCCTCTCGGATATATCGATGCATTTGTTCAGTGTCATGGAACACTTCAGACATATATTACAAATCAGTGCATATGATTCCTCTATCTATACATTGTCGTGGAGGCGTTCCATGACATGCAATGCACACTAGTCAGTCGAATGGGCACTGTATTACAAGCTAGTACTCACACTAAGTGCATTGCTATATCACCGAGGAGGTGTTCTACAACACCAAACGAGTACTAGCTAGTAGTCAGATGTCATAGAAAGCTACATGTATTAAAAGCTACAGGCCATGCACACATGCACAGTGCATCGTCATATTAGAGGACAGGTGTTCAATCAGCCGTGCTGCTGGGCCTTGTCTCCTCGATCGTGGCAGTGGTTGTGATGAATGACAGAGATTGTCTGGAAAGATGGAAATAGTAAATGGTTGGGAAGATGCAAAGGGAATTGCATGTAGTATCGATAATCTCATATCACTGTGCCTTGTCGTTACAGTTGGAGGACAGTGGTACTGATGAAAAACAGAGATGGCATGGAAGGGGAGAATGTAAATGGGTGGGAAGAGGTCAAATATTTGCATCGTGTATCCCATCCAGCAAACGCACATATATCCTGATTTGTTTGTGAAAGCTGTCATGGTACAAGGTACAAAAGAGTGACCATGGACATTTGGGCTTTGATATAGAAGATGACCTGATGAATGAAGCTACATCCGGTGTGCAGGTAGGCAGACTGCTTCACCCATGCTGCCCACCAGATATCCCAAAAGATCACCAAATTGCCTTCCCTCAGTATTGGCTATACACTCAAGGATTACCAACCCAAGAGACTGCAGTGGATAGTGAGTGTGTACAATAGCTGCAGACACACCTACTCAGGTTCCTTGTCAAGGAAGAGATGTGGAATGGAGCAAACCTTGTTATCATTCCACTCAATGCCATGAGGAACTAACACTAAGGATATCCTGTGCAACGTCGGAATATATAGCCGGCTTGTTCCTGGACTTCCTCTACCTGTGGACCACCCTATGCCAGTCTGCAGCGTTTTTTCGCACATTTTGTATTGACAGGCTCCGAAGGAACCATTCATTTCTGGGATAGGGACGTGCTCACGTGGCTGACTTGATCATGGCTGGTTCCTATTCCTGGTCCATAGCACCACAGTTTTATTATTACATTGTACTCACCGACCCAACACAACAAGGGTCATATGCATGACCCGGGAATAAATGTAGCACGTGTTCCATTCTACTGAACAGGTTCTGTGCTGTAGATCACTTTATACATGTATTACAAGCTGGTATACACACATTGGGTTGAGATATCACATGGGAGGTGCTCTATCTACGCTTAGCAGAGGAGCTCCCAAAAAGGAAATACATAAACAACGAAAATTAACATCATTTTTGTTCTCTTCCACATGCCATCATCTTCAGCCTCAATAACAAGGAATGACAGAAAGGTAGAAATGTGTGACTTATGTATTGAGGGACATGCTTCTAATAGGCCATCATTAGTTAACAGCCTCTTCGTTCCAAGATAGAGTTACTCAGTCGCCTGCACCACAAACATCATTGGATCAGGTAGGTGTGTCCACATATGTGTGCTTATCAAAAGCCACATTCAGAATTTGCAGCAAGTAATTGAGATGGGCATAATGCCTCTCCCCAAATCATCGACTCTAGAGGATGATCACCCCCCCTCATTATCGCCTACCACTATGTGTGGTATCAATAACACCCTGCTATGTCATTGGAGCCTCCTTTCTGCTCTAGAGACACTTGGACGCTTTTGACCACATGAAGGATGTGTCCTTTTGCTCACAAGAAACCTATGTGTCAAACATGGGGCTCTTGTTCAACTTTCAGAAGCATCTACGCTGTGTTATGTGGGGGAACATACTTCCATTCCAGTACCCAAGGTTCACTGTGCGTTTATGCACAAGGACTCCATATACATCCTGATGGATAGGGTTGATGGAAAGAGTATCATCCATGGGTGGTGCATGCGATCCGCAGAGTCCAAGAGGAAGATACTTGGTCAGTTGAAAAAGATGGTGCAGCAATTAAGGTTGCTCTCTCCACCAAGCCCATACATCAGCAATGTGGATGGTGGACCTTTGTATGATTGCCGATTTCCAGGTACCTCCTCAACCATCGGGCCATTTGATACCATCCATGCCTTTTACTGCTTTCTATGTAATGGTGTTGAGATCAATCCAAGGAACTTACCCAGTGTCAACAGGATGATTGCACTACAGGATCACCCCTGGCCAATGCCAGTTTTCACGCATGGAGATCTGAGCAGCCTCAACATCCTTGCACGTGGTGATGACATTGTTGGTATCATTGATTGGGAAACATCTGGGTGGTATCCATCATATTGGGAGTATTCTATGGCATGGTATGTCAATCCACAGAATAGGTTTTGGAGAGAAGAGGTGAAGAGATTCTTGGATGCAACACCAGAGGAGGTAGAGATGAAACAGATACGGCTAGAATATTTTGGTGATGTGTGATCAAATATTTTTCTTTTGCATGTATCTTCCAAGAAAAGCACAAGCAGAGGAAATTGAATACAGGAAGGAAAGAAAGAAAACATAAATTGATATTCACGGAACTATTTCCTGATCCTCCATTAAATCCCATGTGGGTGGATATTTCGAATCATAATCCCCTTCACCACCAGCAAACTGCTTCTCAGCCGTTTTTCTGTTGCAATATTTGACTGCCTCGATAGCCACCCTCTCCCAATCCATCACCTGTGTTTCCAATGCCTCCTCATCTACATCCAGCAACTCAATTGCTTCCTTCACCCAAGACTTGCAGGTCCAACCTGGAGCTTCTGGTCTGACAGGAACATGATGGATGATGTTCAGTGTCTGTTCCATATTGGCTATTTTGGCAATTGTGATCCATGATAGGAGCATTTGGGTTGCTGAGAGCGATATATCATGTTCTTCAAAAACCCATTTGACCGTACCACCGGGGAGAAGTATTTCCTTGGCATGAAGTGCCATTCCCCGAGACTTGGCTCCCTCATGCTTAGGTCTGATAATCAGAGCCCAATGATATCTGATATGTGAGCAGATAATCAACCCCATACAAGTGGTCTAGTGGGTTCATATGCACGTATTCTCTATATCAGCGGTTTGTGGACCACCGCCACGGGCATACAGAGCAAGGTGGAGGCGATCCTTGTTGATCACGTTAATGTGGATGGGCATGATGGTAGATTAGAGGATCAGAGAGTGTTCACCAAACAAGGCAATAGTATGGGGCTGTCAGGTACACAAACAAAATCTTGAAGTGTGTTAGCTTGTGATGCATGTGTCACGCGATCCATGACACTGAACATGTCGTACTAAAAAGCAGCTTGTCATAGCACACCTCCCCAATAAAGGGTTAATACAGGGGTTATTTATGTTGCCTTGTAATGCAGGTCTCAAGTGTTCTACAACACCAAACCAGCAGTAGTGGTACTCATTGGGTGTCATGGAATACCTCCCCTGGTATTTATTAAGGCACGGTGTGTATGTACTCACTTGTAATGCACGCGTCAAGCATTCTGTGACCCCGAACCCTTACTACATAATAATACAGGTTCGGAGTCATGGAGCACCTTCCCTGTCATATACCAACAAATAGGTCATGTATCGGGTGATCTATAAGACCGAATTTGTGCTTCTTATAGTTGGTGTTGGGTGTCATAGGATACATCATTTGGTGTCATTGAATGTGCATTACAAGTCAGTATGTGCAGGTGGGGAGTTGCTACATTATCTTGGAGGTGTTGTATCACACCGAACCAGTACCAACTAGTACAGTTCGGTGTCATAGAGCACTTTATACACACATTATAAACCGTGTGGATTATCCGGCATTGTCGAATCAGTTTCTCAGACTTGGCATCGCTTGGAATGCTCTGGGAGAAGTAGAAAGTTGCCATTGCGCGAATGTGTGTGTGAAGTTGGTGGTGAAGGGTTACCTCGTTTAGGGATATATATATATATTCTGGGCCACGAATCATGATTACAAAGATAGTGTGGCCAGTGTTTCATTGTTTCAAAGGTCATCGAAGTTCTTTCGCCGATTTCAATGTTCCAGTAAGACAAGCAAAAATTTGTATGTTACTTCTTATGCCATGATTGATCCAGCCATGAAGTCTTGTGGGATTGGGAAACACTCTTGAAAAAGGATTGACTTGTAATTGAAAGTGATTGTAAAGGGTGTATATATATACTGAATGACCACAAGTTTTATGCAAGGAAAAAACATGAGTTGTACCTGTTAAAAGTCGATCCTGATCTCCTTGACGAAACTCCGGAACTCCGGAGTCAGTGTCCGAACAGAAGGGACGTTGGCTTCACCTTATGTGGTGTGCCCTTGTCAAAGGCAAGTCCCCGGTATTTCAGAGGGACGGGTGTAAGGCGGAGTGACAGAGGTCGGAGGTCAGATGGTCAGAGGTCAGAGGTTGGAGGGTCAAAGATTCGAGCAAGGCGGGTCAAGGTTAAAGAGCTGAGGGAGAGGATGGCACAAGGAGGACCAAATGGGTGAAGGGGGGGAAATCAGAACTAAGATTGATATTCGAACTAAGGGTACAGGAGTGGTGTACAGAGTTTATATACAAGACTAAGTGACAGTATTGGCAATTCCGGCAGAGGTCCGGAGGACCCACCTGTTGCGAGAGCGACAGCATTGGTAATTCCAGATCATGTCCGGTGCCCCTACATGTTGGAGGTGAGACACGGCGGTGATGATAGCCCCTTGGTGTCAGCACCTGTCAGAATATTACAAATGGTCAATGAGATATCAAAGGTAGTCAAATGATGAATAAACATGTGCAAGTCCGGTGACTCAGAATGGGTTCGTAAGCAAGAATGCTCCGGAGATAGTAGCAGCATAGGCCAGAGGCACGGAGTTGGACTTAGCGAAAATCATGGATGTGACACCTGGGGGCATAGGAAATATGATAAAAAGGGGTAACAGAAAAACAAAGTGTCAGCATGTGCTAGATCCAACTACAGTATGTCCATGCATATCGGTCTTACAAGTGGCTCAACAACACCCAGTTGGTAATAGTGTTGAAATTCATTTCCTTGGCATAAAATCTATGCCAAACTGCTCCTTGAGCACCTGTCTGATCTCATGTTTTGTCACCATGTTGAGATCTGCCATTCTCAATACACCCTCAACCAATGGGCTTATATAATTAGATAACCTCATCCTGAGGTCTGTCAATGGACAGGCTGAATACACCAACTGCAGTGTACTCTACACAAGCACTCCATGTCCTTTGGACATGTGGTGAAGTATATTGATAAAATAAGTGACAAAATAAGTACATTAGTAAGATGAACTACATGTAATTTTAGTGTGAGCCAGATGCTTCTGCAGGGGATGCATCCTCCATCCATGTTTGCTTCACTTGTTTGCCTTTCCAATCAAATCCAGCAACTTTATTAGGAGCAGCAGCTTCAGGGGAGCAGGTGGTAGTGTCACCAGGTCTGAAAGCAATGTTGAGGGTGTGAATGAGACATCAGCCAGCAGAGAAGCAAGTAAGCCATCCATGTACAATGACATATTTGCCCATATTGGGCAGTGGTGTGTTTGCAAACTGGGGAGCATAGTTTGGGTAGAAGCAATAGAGGCAAATGAGTTGTTGGGGTTGAGTGGCATACTGAGAGACATCAATGTGAATGCACATTTTCATTGACAAATATGTTGGTGTGAGCCACTCTGCCTGCAATAGTGAATGTGGGAGGAGCAATATAGAGTTTGTCATCAAACTGAGCATCAAATGGAGGAAGGGGGGTGATTTCCTATGGTGGTGAGAGTCAGTGGGAGGCATCAGATGTAAGGTGTGTGCTTATATCATTTGCAAACAGCTGTAGGATAGGATTACTGGTAGAAGGGTCAGTGCTGGCAGTGGTGTGTGTGACTGCATGTACGATGGTGTGGTATACACCATTTTTGAGAGGGGCAGTTGAGCCACCTCTGAAAATAAAGAGTTGCACTTCATGTTGGCCTGTTCCAATGTGGTGAGCAAGAAAAGCAGGGTGCTTCCAGTAGTTTTTTTTTTGGGTGTGTAAGTGAACACATGCCAATTTTGGTTATAAGGATGGAGAAGTGTAGAGGGGGGAGTGGGTTTATGAGTGTAGCTGTGTCAGAGCATGTGGAAATCAGCAGAGAAAAGGAGGTAATGTCATGGGTAATTGAGGTGGTGAGAGGGGCTGATTGATTGGCTATGTCGAGGTGTGGTTTTCATTGGTTGCAGTTTTTGTTATGATTTTACTTCCTTTCCATCATGTCTTTCTTTTTCTTTATCATTCTCCAAGTCATTCTTGGAGAGGAACAACTTACTCCACAGAAGGATTCATCCTCATCTCCAGTTGTAACTCCATTTCCCTTCTTCACCTTTGATTGGACTTATCTCTCCTCCACTGTCTCTCTTATGTCAGCTAATATTCCTTAACATTCCACTGTGTTCCATGTCTTTCCATCCAGTTCTTATCTTCTTGGTCCATGCACAATTACCTTTCATATAAGTATTGTCACACATCCTTTGTATTCTTTATTCTTGATCTACACAATATAAGTGTCGTATTAAGTCTCAATCCCTTGTGTTCTTTGAACAATCCTTTGTTGAGTCTTAGGCTCAAACCTTAGTCTTTGTTGTCTCTTGAAAGCCAACTCCTCAGATGTTGGTCTCTCCATGAGTATTACCTGAGGATGTTGTCAAGTAAGCAGACATTGGCATATGCTTTGTGTAACAAAAGATCAAGAATAACCTCAGTCCCACCTTCATAGGTGCAGGATCTACCCCCATTGTCATTACGAGTTTTCACAAAGCC
>JBBPQO010000083.1:0-18176 GCA_038092535.1 Xerocomus subilludens | reverse complement strand
TGTCAGGAGTTGATTGAAAGTATGCCTAGAAGGATTGGAGCAGTTATCAAGGCCAAGGGGGGTCATACCAAGTACTGAAACTACATTTACTATATTTTTGAGACACACTCACATAATTGTCCCAATAAGTATCAGTTTTGAATTGCATATATCTCCATGGTTACTGGTCCAAATTACATAATTCCTTTTTGGGCACATAGCCCAGTGTAGGTAGCTCCATTCATACACCAACACTTTGTTTATATCTGTTTGTGTTCTAGATATATTCCATAAACAATCAAAATGTGCAAAACATTGGGACAAGTTTGTGAGTTACTGTATCAAATCTATGGAATCAGCCAATTCTAGTACTTTGTATGACCTCCTTGGCCTTGATCACTGCTTGGATTCTCCTAGGCATGCTCTCAATCAAATTCTGACATACCTCTGGATCTATATTGTTCCATACTTCTGCCACTCTATTCCAAATTTCCCATACTCCTTTGGCATGTCTTGAATACTTGGCAAGCTCCTTTTTGATATGATGCTAGAGGTATTCAATAGGATTAAGATCTGGAGATTGTGGAGGCCAATCCAGAATATTGATATCATTGTCTTCCATCCACTTCTTGGCCTTTTTGAGGTGTGTTTGGGGTCATTATCCTGTCAAAAGATAACATCTTCCAGAGATATTCCAGATTCCTTCAAGCTGGGAAGCAAGTTGTCCTTCAAAGTATCCATATATTGGTTGTCATATATCCTTCCCTCAACCTCTGTAAGGTGCCCAACACCTTCCCAACCCATACATCCCCATACCAGATATTTCCTCCTCCAAATTTTACTGTTCCCTGAACCTCTCTGTCAATAAGGCCCTCACCTGCCTGTTTCCATATCCATCCTATCTGACCCTATCCTGTTGATTTTGGTCTCATCTGACCAAATAACCCTCTTCCAGTCCTCAACAGTCCATTCCTGGTACTTTAGGGCAAAGGCTAAATGCTTCTTCTTGTTTCTTGCAGCAAGAAGAGGTTTTTTCTGCTTTGTGACAGCCTTGAATGAATGTTTTTTGAGGACTCTTCTTACTGTTTGTGAGGAGACTGGACTAGGAATGATGGAATTGATGTGGTGGGTAGCCTGGACAGCATTAACAACTCTGCCTGTGGTAATTTGAGTGATGATAGCATGCTGAGAAGTGGCTGAAAGCTTGGAGAAACAGCCAGAAAGAGGTATAGATCTATTTGGAAGGAGATCCCTGAGTATCCTAGAGACAGTAGACTAGCTGACACCTAGTTTGGAGGAAACATGACAAGTAGAAAGACCAATAGAGGCCAGAGAATGGGACATTTTCTTTTTAAGAAGAGGGAGTGGGATGCATAGTAAATTTGAAAGGCATAAGAGATGAAACCAGCCCTTGAATAATGTCAGTTGAAGTGATTATTAGGATATAGTAGTGATGGGAACCATCTGTCATGCTTCCATCAAGGGTTACATATGATAGCCGTCAAACCTTGACAGATCTAACAGGTAGTTACACAATTGAGTCTGACATACTGAGTGGAATTGACTATATCTCCATGGATACTTATTCAACTTACATAAATCATTTTTTGGCATATAGCCAGGAGCAGACAGATTTAGGCACTCACTTATACTTTGGCTCTATTTGTTCATTTCCCTGAGTTATATACAGTGACCTTAAAAACTATTGCAATGTTTTCAGGTTTGGGCTAGTGACAATGTGACACTTGATGGGGTGGGAATTTCGCTTAGCGTTGGTGGGGTGGGGTAAAGTACTCATTCTTGGCTATTTAATGATGTCTGGTGGCTGTAGAGACATGTCCATTTCAGAACAGCAATACCATTGTGACAGTTTTTGAGCTTTGGGCATGAAAGATGAAATCACAGTCAAATCAAGTCATATGTGGTATTGTTTGGCCATACAAACAAGGATACATATTTAAACATTATGTCTGAGTTTAAAAAAATGCACACCCCTCTTTGTTTCCAGCCACTATTATCATGAGATCATACTCTTCCACTAAGAAGAGTTCAATCCTCTCAATACTTGATGCTGGCCATCTGTTCACTCCATTGCATCTACCACTGGTATTCATAGTGGTACTCACAGTCTGCTAGGTTTGCCTAGGTTTGGTTCTTGGAAACATCAGAATTCACCTGAGTCACATTGGCAGATTGTGTTGGCATTTGAAAATCATTGCCCTGTGCTATGGCATTTCAAGTGCCTTCAAGATACCATCCTCACTCACCCTATCTGCCCATCCTGCAAGATGTCATCTAAAGGCCATGGATGAGGTTGAGACATATTCCCTGCCCACCCTCTATGTCTCAAAGCATCCCACTCGCCTCAAACACATCCTCTGTACACTCTCTTTTCTCAGCCATGTCCCCTGTTGCCTCAAACCCATCCCTGCATGCCCCCTCACCTCAAATGTGCCCCACTTGCCTCAAGCACATCCCTGCACACTCCATCATCTCAGCTGTGTCCCCTGCACACCCCCTCACCTCAAACGTGTCCCACCTTGCCTCAAACACATCCCTGCGCACACTTTCACCTCAGCCATATCCCCTGCATGCCCTCTTGCCTCAGCCATGTTCCCTGTGCATCCCCTCACCTCAAATGTGTCCCACCTCACCTCAAACACATCCTTACCTCAGCCATGTCCCTAGTGTGCCCCCTCACCTTAGCTGTATTCCATCTTGCCTCAACTGTGTGCCCTCTCACCTTAGCTGTATTCCCTGCATGCCCCCTCATCTGAAACATGCCGCACTTGCCTCAAACACACCCCTGCACACCCTGTCACCTCAGATGCATCCCCTCCATGTCCTCCATGTCTCAAAGGCATTCCACTTGCCTCAAACACATCCCTATAGTACTGCCTGGGTATGGTAGAAAATCATGTAGTCATCCTTTTGTATGCATATCATAATCATCACATTTTCTCATATTTTATAATCCTATGTGCAATGTTTCATAGCTACAAGGCTCTCATAATATTACCTAAGGCATGGGAATGGTGTAATCTGGGCTCTACAGTGCATCAGAGCTTTAACAATGCTACTCAGTCATCACTTTTTGCTTGGTTTCCTTCCACTCCCAAACTCACTTGGAAGCCTTGGAAGCCTTGTTCCAAGCCATTCCAAGCCAGAACTGAGTACTGTGAGTACCACTATTATCTTCAAAGGGTGTGAGAGAATAGGACAGAGCTTCAGGAATAGGTGGTTTCTCAGGTAGATAGGGGTCACCTTCTTTGGTAATCTCCCTCCACTTTGTAATTCTCTCCATGTCCTTCCACTGCTTCACAGGGTGTTGACATTCATCCTAGACATTTTTAGGTCTCATAGGAACTTTGGATTCATGTTCAGATTTCCTAGGAGGTGGAGGCAGAGCTGGGGACTTGGGTGCTCTATATGGAGGAGTTTGTGGCACAGGTGAAGGTGGTAAAGGTGGTGACAGTGGTCATGGTGGTGGTGGAGTATGTGGGGAGGGAGGAAGTTCTGGCAAAGCAATTTTCTCAGGAACAACCTGAGGTGGGTTATGAAGATGTCTACCTCAAGATAGTTTAGCAAGAGGAAAATCATCACTTTCTGACTCAAAGTCTGAAGACTACTCATGTTGATGGGAATGACAAGGTTTGTCACCTATAGGCTTATGTGGCTGAGCCCCCGGACAGCAGGGGAATATGTTTTCATGAAACATAGCATGTGTGTAGGTATGCAAGGGGTTATTTGGGCACATGAACAGATAATTTGCATCATTGCCAGGGGCAACCTCAAGATAGACCATAAGTTGCAATTTGGGTTGCAACTTTCCACCTCGAGTTTCAGCAGGTAATTAGTGTACATATGCCCCATATCCAGAAACATATAGATGAGAGATACTGGGTTGGACTTTTAACAAAACCTCATGGGGCATCCTCCAGTTGTGACCTTTTTGTAGTGTCAAGCTGTGGATATAGGTGGCTTGTGTGACAGCAAACTTCAATAAAAAGGTGGAAGGCAAGCATGAAGACACATTGCTTGAGCTTCATCCATAATGGTACAAATGAATTGTTTAGCTTGTCCATTTTGCTGGGGGTTATGCACCACAGAATCATAAATATGAATTCCATTATTGCTCAGCAATTGCTTGAAAGCTTTAGACTTATATTCTCCCCCTGCATTAGACATCCATCCTTTGACTTCGAAGTTATATTGTGTCTGAACAAACTGGAAGAATTTCTTAGTTGCTAATAAAGCCTGGTCCTTGGATTGAAGAGATTTGACCCAACCCATAGATGTATAGTCATCATAAAAGATAATGATGTATTTGCTCTCAACGTACGACTCTACCTTGAACAATTTAAGATCCAAGTGAATCAGAGCAAAATGTTCCTTTGCACACTGTCCTTTTGATAGAAGGGATGATTGGATTGTTTACCAAGTTAACAGACAGGACAGACAGAATCTAATGAAGGAATGAGGACATCTGGAAAGTCCTTAATATGTTTTTGCACAGCTCTAAGAACATCCCTTGAAGGGTGTCCAAGATAGTGATGAAGTAGTTTGTAATCAATGGTGACAAAGTCCATATTCACACTAAATTCACTATAAATTGCTTGGGCACAAACCCAATACATGGTGTTTGGGCCATGTGAATGGAAAGAAATTAGGGACTTTCAATTGCAAGTGTTATGGATGTGAATAAAACCAGGAGTACTCTTGATTGAAAGGCAACTGTCTTGTAAGAGTGTGCCAAGCAAGATAAGTTTGACAGTACAAGAAGGCATATAGATAGTTGGTGAAAGTCACACAACATTGCCTTTGTATGGAATGAGAACAGTGCCTTGAACAAGGATATTGGTGTGTTCATTTGCAGCTGAGTGAATCAAGGAGTAGAAAATTCTTGATATTCAATAAAGTCCCTCCTTTCATTCATGAAGTGAGAAGAAGCTCCTAGGAGCCACATATCAACTTCAATAGTGTTGTTTCTTTCATCTGCAGTACATTTAAGCTGGTTGCATGAATCACAAAGATTGAAAGTCACAGGTACAGATAGTTCATTCAAGTCACTATCTAATACAGAGGAAAGTACAAAGTCTACATACTGTGGTGAATAACATTGCTCATCAGCCTCTGCATAGAGTGAATGAGTGAGAGGGACATACACATCATCATAGTCAGGATTTCCAGCCAACATCAACTCATCAACAGCTGCATTGTAAGTGTCTTTGACATGATCTTCAAATGACATGTAGCTGTTGTAATAGCCTTGGAGGAATCTTTCCTCTTCCTCTCCCAAAGAAATAGAGTCTTGATAAGAAAGCTCAACAATTCAAGCAGCAGGGATCAAAGTGTTGATACCATCTTTGAGCCAAGGATGTTTGGGGAGCAATTGGTTGGCAGAGATGCCATCAAAGGCTGCAGTGAGGGATGGAGAAGGACCATTGCCCATAATAGCCATATAAGAGGAGTGTGCTTGGTGGTGTGGTCATTGAGGCAAAGAATGAGGAGGGGGAGGAAGATTGCAAGGAAGACCATCATTAGTATAGGCCATCTCAGCTGGCTTATGGAGATGGTAGTAGAACATGGATTGGCAATGGGATCCAGGCAATGTACAGTCTCAATGGTAGGAATGACATTCAGTTCATGGATGAAGGAAATTGCATGCATGGTCTGAGGAAAAACAGGAGGTTCATACTGGACAAACCAGGAGTATAGGCAAGAAGGTGAGGGTTGATGGCAGCAGGAGGCAAATATGAGCTGGCAGGATCAATGATGGGGGCATCAGGGAAGGCAGAGAAGGCAAAGGAGTCAGAGGCAAGGTGGTTTGCATGCTTCTCCTTGTGAGTGTCTTGATTGGCTTTTCCTTTCTCTGAATGAGGGTCATAATGCTTCATTTTCTTCTCTCCATCATTCTTGGATGAGCTCCCCTGCTGGTGGGACTGCTGAGGTTGTTGCTGGTCCTTGAACTGGGGATCCTTGCCCTTGCACTTGATGGTGGTAATCTTGTTGGCATGTAAAGGGTCAGTCTTGTGACAGTTGAAATGCTGTTGCCAAGCCATAACTGCAGTACATTCAAGGGACTCAAGGGTGAGAGGAGGTGTGGAAGGAGCTTTTGATTTGCCCTTATCAGAGCCAGAATTAATTCCAGTGTCAACAATATTGTCAGAAAGTTGGTTGAGAAGGTGGGCAACAACCTCCATATAACAAAGCAGTCTAGCAAGAATAATCATTGCTTGAATCTTCTCAGGAACCTCATACTTGAATTCAGCCAGGCAGGAAAAATGCACAGTATACTTAGTGAAAGCAGTGGAGGGAAGGTTGTTCTCCAGAATGGTGGTGTCTAGCATCACTTTAAACTCTGAGTAGACAGAGGCAAGAGAGGGCTTGAAGAATTGGTTTGAGAGGCCATACCAGACATCAGAAACATAGTCCTCAGATTGCCACTTGTTGGTGAGGTTGGAGTTGAGCTTGAGAAGCATGTGGCTAAGGGCCTTGTTGTTGTCTTGGTCCCAGTCAATGATCTGCTTTTGGAACTCAACAGAAAAAATATCTTTATCCTTCTCATTGGTGGCATAGTGAGGGCAAGCTGTATTGATGGTCCACCAGAGACCAGAGGCACAGAGGAAGGACTTCATGAGCAGAGTCCATGGAACATAGTTGCATCTGGAGAGATGAGGGACTTGAGAGGCAAGAGATTCAGACTTGGACATAGTTGATGCAATTGTGGAAAGAGGCTGAGGATAGGACATCAGTACCAATTCAATTCAGAAGGATGAAGAAGAGAAATGGCAGCATAAAAACATGCTGCATGATGCCTAGAGCCTCAGCTCAGAAGGTCAGAGTCTCCCTAAGAGATCTCTGCCTTGCCACATAGTGTTTTGGTGAAAATCCTTACTCAAAGACATGGCATAAAACCAAAGGAGGAGGAAAGCACACATCCAGAGGTAGAAACCAAGTAGTGGTGGTGAGATATTTGCACAGCACACCAGCAGGGCTCATCACCTGTCGAAGGTACATACAATAACACAGGTTACTGGCTACATATCTTTTGGATGAGTGCTTGAGTCAAGACACAAATGGGAAGAGGTAAAGGTCTATTCTAACTCAGATGTTTTACATAACATATGAAGTAGTTACTAGATATGGCATACCTTAAACCATTCAATATATGATTCTCCCATGGTATTCAGACCTTAAAAAGACAAGAAGAGAAAAGAGATGCATGATAAGACTGCAGCATAGCTTGGAAGTCTGCTTATAACCATAAAACAGATCCTACCAACTAGAGGAAGGCTGAGTGAATGAGGGTGAGGCAGCATTGAGTCTTGTCAGTAAGGCAGAGAGTTGATGCTTATTAGCACAATTAGAATGGGTCAATGCAGTTGGGTCAGCTGGGACCAAGCTTCTTCCTCCATGCTTGATTGATGTCCTGTTATCTCATGCAACTCAACCACTTGAGGGTATTAGAGGATATTCACCAGGTTAACAGCCAGCACAGCAAGATCCACCAATGACATGCTGATGTCTCCTTGGTGATCTCAGTCATCCCATTCTCCATAATATCACCCATGAGGACTTCTTTCGTGTTTGCACTTTGGAACATGTTTCTTGAAGGGACATAAAAATTTGACCTGTGGTTTGAATTCAATTCTTTGTGATTGAATGTAAGCCACTTCAGTTGTTTAAATCATTAGAGCAGAAGGATTTTCAGCCCTTGTATAGGTCTGTATATTGAAGCAGAGAGGTATTGCTCACAAGTGGCATGATAGCCTATCCAGAGGAAAGACCCTTGATGAGAGTGATGACTGATCTAACACCTTCTGTGCCATCTGAAGAACAAGTGCTAGAGCTGTGGAGGAGCAAAACAAAGTTGTTGTTGAAAAAATTGAGATTGTGATCAAGAAAGTTCTTGGAAGAGTACATTACAGGGCCACTGAGGTGGTTTATGGTGAATGTGGGGAACCCAGAGTGATTGATCACCCTGATCTTGAAGGATGAGTAGTTATCTCACCATTTGCTGAAGGCTTCAACCATCATATGGTCCACTCTCTTGTCTGAATGGTGAGCCTGGTTATCCATGATGTGGATGAGGTTGTCGGGTCTGTTTTGCAGGAGCTGAACCCATTCAGTGTCATTGAAGTAAGGTACTGGAAGGACAAAGTGAGACATGCCCTCAGTCCAATACTCATCAGTGTGAGACTCAAAGATCCATTTATGGTCAAAATTCTAAAGATGCTCATTGGCATAATTGATGCAGAACCAGTCAAGGGAGTTAAGTCACTGGTTGTGTTCTGTGGGCCAGCAATATCAAAGAAACCAATAAAAGTGTCAAAGTCATTATGGCAGAGGTGGTGGTTAATATGTTCATCAAGCCAAACAAAGAAAAGGGAATAGAGGGTCTTTGCAAGGTTGTTGTGGTTGTCAGAGGCACCAGAGGTAGTTGGCATTGTTATCACAGACACCATTGGAGTGAATGCCAGTGCCAGCCTGATGGCTGAGGTATAGATATTGAGTCTTGTTGATAGAGTGGAGATATTGACACTCCTCCAGCAAAGCACCAGCCATTAGATAGTAGAGAATGTGGAAGGTCCATTTGCTAGATGGCATAGCAACCCTCAGTTGCATCCAAGATAGTAATTGAGAGATTTGATTCTATGCCAACATCCTGTGCTGATAAAGCAAAGCTTGGTGTGCTTTCCAAAGTGCAATGTGTTTGAATTGTGAATTAAAGAAAGACTTGAGCCAATACTATTATATGATAAATAGAACATTAGTGAAACATGCCAGAAATAGAATTGCAGCACATACCTGATGATGAGGGACTTGTCCTGGGTGGTGTGCCTCATGTGGTAGCAGGCATTACTGGCAAGTTAAAAGATGTGGAGTGGAAGAGAGATCTTGTGCCCAGCCATGTCCCAGTAGTCTGGGGTGTACTTTTGAAGAATGGAGTAGGCATCTGAAGAGATGTACTTGTGAGGGTTGACAGTAATGAGGGTGGAGGAACTTATGCAAGTATACGTAGTGGCAGAAATGAATGTCCATAAAAATAGATGACAGCAATGACATTGTCTGAGATTGGCAACAGGCTGGTGAGGTCAGAGACAGCTGTTAGCCACTGCTGCAGGCTCGTCCTGTGGATTGTCTTTTTGTTGTTGTTATTGGAAAAAGAAGTGCAAATGAAAGGAATGAGGTGGGGGTATTGATAAAGATGGCAGTTTGGGATTCAAATCAGTGGATCCAGCCAGTGAGTGTGGGTAACATGGCTTCATCTCCAGCCTGAGTAGAACATTAGTAATGTGTACCAGGAGAATCAGAGCACATACTTCATGAGGGATTGGTCCTAGGTGTGTGCCTGATATGGTACTCATTATTGGCAAGCTAAAAAGTGTGGGGTGGGAGAGGGATCTTGCCCAGCCATGTCCCAGTAGCCTGCAGTATACTTTTGAAAAACAAAGTCAGCATTTGAAGAGAGATATTAGTGAGGGTTGATGGTGACAAGAGCAGAGGAACCAATGCTGATGGTGTATAAAATGCTCACAGAGGTGACAATTACATCAGTAGAATGCAAAGTAAACTGTTGGATGATAGAGCTGCTGACATAATTTTGGTGATTAAGGACCATCCACCACTATTCATCTGCATTAACTCTGAATCAATAGAATGAGGGGGAATGAGGGTGAAATCAGTATAGTAGGCCATGTCAGTACAGTATATCACTATGGTTGGTACACATAGGTCCCCCATTGTACAGCATAGTATAGTGTGTACAGTGCATACAGTGCATGAAAAGAAATTGTCTAATTATGCCTCTAGGTTGTACTGGAATACACTGCACTGCACTGTGATGCACTGTGTGCACTTTACAAAAATTCCAGGCTGAGTAATTACATAGTTCCTGAACACAATTGGTCTGTAGCTCAAGTGGCATCAGAATCTAGCAACACCAATGGTACTACAATTGGCTCTTGAGAAAAAGAACATGATACAAGCTAAAAACAACAATAGCAGACAGTGATACTGTATACTATATTGATGCTACGATCATAATCAATATTGATACTTAAGGCTGAATCCTGATGATGATGTTTGTGAAGGGAACTTTCACAAAGGATGCCTCCATTCATTTGTAGGAAATTATAAATGGACCCAAGGTGAGACTCATCCATATCAAATCTCCTTTGCATCTCCATGACACAACATCTGTAGAGTGTGGTAATGGCTGTGGACTTATATAACTGTGCCTCCACCAGATTCTCCTCAGATCAACAAATAGCTGATTGAGCCCTTATAACATTGACAGCAAAAAGCACTTCTTGGCATTTGAATTCTCTGCATTTAGTGTCAGAGACATCAAAGAAATCCATGTCAGACTATGAGAATGTTTAACAGTTGTCTAGTGACTATAGTCCATCACATACCTCGAGTCATTGTCCTAATATGCTTGATTCTATCCAACTTGGAGTAGGGTTGTGAGATTTGCTGAATGGCAGCCCAAATAGAGCATTCCAAAGTGGCATCCTGGCATAGGAGAGGGCATTTATAGACTTCAAGTTTGGTGTACAAATAGCACCAACAACTGAGGGTGTTCTCCTCAACAGTATATTGAAATGTCCCAGGTGGAAGGCAGGCTGTCAACCCATCAAAAGCAAAGAAACATTGGCACTAGGTGTGTTGGAGACTGTGCTCAATGTGGATTGAACACTTGGGCTAAGCAATGTAGTAGGGCTGTCTGAGGGCTTTGGCAGTGACTCAAACAAATTGGAAGGGTCAAAGTCTAGCAGTGTGTCAGCACACTGAACAGACCTTGCTGAATAGTTAGATGGGCCTTCTGTCATATCTACTCATTTCACTAAGTCAGATTTCAGAACTCCAAACTTCTATTCCTATGACCTCTGAAGAATTCTTAGCCATGAGATCATCTTGAGGCATCAGACAGGTATGTGATCTTTTGTCATTTTACTATTTTTGATATTCTATCCTATCATTTGTATTATCTTGACAGGTGTTCATACCAGGGGCAGCATCAGTAGCTGCCACTATCTTGTCTCAGCTCTGACATATAGGGGCCACTGGAAATGCTCTGGAATTACCAATGCTGTCATTTCACAACAGGTGGATCTTTTGGATTTTTGATGGGATTGCCAATACTGTCACTTTGCTCTATATATAAACTCTGACCTCCTCCCCTTGTCTCTCTCTGTCAGTCCTTGCTCTCTTCTTGCCCTCTACACCAAACCTCCAACCCTCTGAAATACTTGGGACTGGATTTCAACAAGAGCACACCACACAAGGTGAAGCCAACATCCCTTCAGTCCAATTGCTAACTCCAGCACCCTGGAGTTTTATCTGGAGATCTGTCCCATCTTTAACAGCTTCAGAACCATGACCTTCCATCAGTGGCAGCTTGAAGATTGTCATATTGTCAAAAAATCGATGTAACATACCCTATGTGACTCATGCTTCTTTGTACATACACTTGGACACATGCTCACCTTGCAGAAACACTAGTCAACACCCACAACTTGAACATTCCCTTTAAGCCCTTCAAGTTCTTCCCACTCTGAGTTGATGCCAATTTGTTTCAAGTGTCACAGGGATTTCCCCACTGACAGGGTGGTCACATTTAACAGAGCCAAACCTTGTTCTGCCTGCAATGCTCATGACTGGAATACACAGCTGGTCTTAGTGTCTGCTCCTCCAGTTCCAGATGAACAGGTTGAGTATGAACTTGAAGACAATGATGCCCCACCACCCTCACCATCTGATCTTGGCCCTGATCTAGGCTGGAACATTGGTAATTTTTATCATGATGACCTGGCAAACAACAGGCACTCTGCTTCCACCCTTGCCCCTGCAGAAATGAACTCTCTTGGAAGGGTTATTGACATCTTTCCTGGCACTTCCAGGACTTGTGAACAAGGAGGAACATTACTTTCTTCATTTGATTTGGATCCATATGCTGTTTACTAGAAGAATAATCTTTACTACCCCTTTGCAGATCTTGATGATTGGAAATGGCCAACTTCTTGTTAATGTCACAGCTTTGCATGAATGCTATTGACAGGTTTCTCCCCTTACAAGTGGTACATTTCACATGGTTATTTAAGCTTGTGTGTTTAACCATCCCTGCAGGCAAACAAGATAATACTTTCCTTTCACACAGCAAAGAAACTACAATCACAAGCAGAATGCATTCCATTGGATATATATTGGCAGTTCCAGATAGTTACCACCACACATGAAACAAAAAAACCTGTTCATCTTCATTTCCATGACTCACTCAATTGTATTTGAATTCCTTTTCAACCATCCATATTTCACTGACAAGATAGAATTTTTACCATGCCTTGTGTCCACAACAGCTGAGCACCTTGTAAGAGTATTCACAGAATGGATGAGTAGTAATTGTGTGGGGGTAGGTAAGAATTTTCATCCTCTTGGTGATGCAATACCCAATGGTGCCACACTTTGTGGGGTTATTCTTTTATCTGATAAAACAAATATCATGAATATGTATGGTGGTAGAGTCACATATTCACCATTAATCAGCCATGCAAACATCAAAATGAATGTGAGGAACAAAGAATCTTTTGCATGCCCTCCTACTTCTGGCATTGATGCCAATTGCAAAATTCATGCATTCCAATCCTAGAATATGCAGTGTCCTCAATGCTCAACTTTTCCACCAATGCCTTGACATCATCCTAAACCTCTCAAACAGTTGGCACACATAGGTCAAATGATATCTGATCCCACCAGAAACATATGGTACTGCCTTACATCTTTAGTCTCATATATCATTAATACACTAGAGGCATGCATGCTGGCATGTGTGCATGAGAACACCTCCCCCATCATGACTGTCATATATAAGAAGTTTGGTGATCTGCACCACCACCCACCCTGCACTGCTGCCACCACACCCACCTAGTTGGTGTCTATCAATTGCAAGGTTGCTGACATCACTGAGTATTTTGCAGCTTGTGAGGAATTTTGGCTCAGCAGTGTATCACATCTGTTTTTTCAGAACTGGCTATTTGCTGAACTATCCTAATTCATCACTCCTAAAGGTCTATATAAATTACACTATGAATTCTGGGACTACAATGTTTGCTGGTGCATTATGGCCCTTGATGCTGCCAAGCTGGACTTCCAGTTCTCTATCCTCTCTATACCATGATTCACTGCCACTTTTCTAGTGGAATTATTATTGCTGTTTGTGCTCTCATGGAATTTCAATATCTCTCTTAAGCCACTGCCATTACCTCTATTACCCATGACAAGACCAAAGCTGTATTGCAGGTGTTTTATGACCACAAGGAGGCTGTTATTAAGGATAGCTTTCATCATGGCACCAAATATCTCCCATCTACTCCAGATTTCTCACTTGCACTTCATCTATCCTATGTCCTCTCTTTTGTGCCTTCTACTAACACATTATCATCTTCTTTTCATTGCAACAAGCACCTTTTACTCTCAGTGCTTGTGAAATCACCAGGCAAGATTCTAGTTCAAGTGCACCCAATCCAAGTGATGCCAAGGTATGAAAACAAGTCAACTATTCCTTCAAGTATCCAGCCATTATGGAAAGCAATGGGGTTGGTATTGTGAAGAGTGTGAGAGTGTGTAATTAGGTTTGTCTTTAGAAACTTGCATGATGTTCCAGCTGAACTGCCTTGGTGTAGTTGATTTTGCTTTGAAGGTATGCAGAATATCCATGTTTCACTCCACACCATGCTTATTCAATAGATCTCCCATCTATTCCAAATCACTCATTTGTGCTTCATGTATCCTGCACTTTATTAGTGCCATGACAGTGTGCTGGCTCCTAGGGCACACAACAAATCCAAGTCATTACTAAGTTGAACTCCAGTCTTCAAGATTACAGGTCTTTCCAAGAAAATCACATCAGGAGAACCAAGCTATGGTAATTCTTCATTGATCTTTATTGCCCTCATTGCCCTTTTATAGCTACTACTTGTTTGAGAGGCCTGTTTTCTGACTCATGGGCTGCTCACAAATTACTCAAGCTGGGTTCTCCCTTGTTCATGCTGCCTTTCAAGTCATGCAAGGACAACAGATCTCCCATTCAAGGTAATGCTTCAAATTTGATATGGGTTCAATACTGATTCTTGACTAGGTATACATATACCATAATCTCAGTCATCTACAGGAGGTTAGCAAAGAGAGAGCAATCACAGACAACAACAAGGTTCTACCCAGACAATACAAAGAGAATCATATGAAGAGGAAGCATCCATCAAAGAGTCAGAGGATTGCCAAGCTGATGCAGATGACATCTCTCCAGTTCATTCCAGAGACTTACCATACAAGTGGTATCTCCTGTCAGTTCCAAGTCCTGGTCATGTTGCTTATCATCCTCCAGAGTCTGACAAGGTAGCAACACCATCTCCACTCTCAGATGTATTGCAACCACTGCCAGTGTCTAGGCCCAATAACATATCAAATACAACAGCAAAGTTCAACCACCACCCAGGAGACATTCCTGCCATCTATAAGTTCCAATGCTCATCCTGGAAATGTACCTGCTGTTGTATTGGTTGCACCTTCTCTTGGTGGTAACCCTTGACAGGCACCTCAATAACCTGTCACTGCTGCTCCAGTTCCACCTCCAGGACAATTCATTATTCAAACTGGTCTATGCATGCAAGGTGCAATTCCCATGCAACCATCCATCACTATTCAGCAACCTGGAATTACTATTCAGCCATTACAACCACTCTGGGTACTGTCATCATCAACCCCCTGGCTGTACCAGTACAAGGCTCAGTATATGAACCTTCTTCAGCAAGTTCCAGGGCAAGCATGAGGGATCTTGTTGTTGTGGTTCCAGGTAGCACAGGTTATCCTCCAGTTCAGATACCTGCAACCATAGTTCAGATACCAGCCTCACACAATGAACCTATCCACATATCACCCGGCATTTATGCAATCCTGATGTCATTGCACACATCCTTGGTCCTACTCATCTGAGGATAGATATTGGGACAGATATGGATGTGCATACTCATATAATTTCCCTCACTTGAGGCACTGCTCTGATGATGAAAGTTCAGACAATAGGTCACATTGGAAGAGTTACCATCATTGTCATGGTCATTGTAGTGATTACTCCAGAAGTGAGGGGGATGGAGAGTACTCCTGAGATGATTGAAGTCAACACCATTATAGGCACTATACCAATCATTGCTCACCATCTCCAAGAGAAGAAGATATAGGATCAAGTTACACCACTTCTCAAGCTCCTGCTCCACCACCTACCATTATCCAATGGGCAGAGAACCCCAGTCATATAGGTCTCTTGTTTTGTTATAATACCTGGTATTGAGTTTATGTTGCAGATCATCCCTTTTCACCTGATCCATCATATGACCCTTATACTGTCCCACCCTTTGAATGCCATAGTTCCAGACCTTCAGCCATGGAAGATGTACCAGAATCAAGTGTGAAGAGTAGAAGGCACTGTTGGAGGAGCAATTGGCAGAGAAGCAGGTAATATTTTACAGTCTGACTTAGTGGTCCAAGAGAAAGAGAAGAAAAAACACTATACAACTGACATGGCAATAACAGACTGTATTGTCCTATACTATTATGCTGGTGCTGGACTGTGGGCCCTGTAATCCACTGGACTGACATATGGTTGTGGAATTGTCTGCATTGTTTGCTTGGCATCAGTTGTGCCTCTGTAACACTGCCAAGATATCATACTGTAACTATCTGTCACAATGCTGTCATCACTGTCATCACTGTGCTGAAATAAGGGGTTTACTGATTGGCATGTTATTTGGTAGTAAACCAAAATCTAAGTGGCACCTGGTGGAAACCTCCTGTACAATTTGGAGCCTGCAGTAAAGCAGCCAAAGTTAATGTTTGGATTTGGCTTGTTTTGTGAAGCACACTTGCCATGGTTTCATCTGTGAGTTGTGACTGTGCCGTCAGGCTTAACATAGTATGTAAGGCCCGGTGAAACTGCCTCATGTCTCCATAGCGCGTCATCCGCATCTCCAATCAGCTTGTAGTACAAGGTTTCCTGCTGCTGCCTGGTCACTTTCCAGGGTGCACCTCGATTCGCAAGCGTGTCAGACTGTAATTGAGTTCGCTGTGACATTTCCTCCACGCTTGGTTGTCCATGCATGCTGACGCTGACTCGAACTTCACCCCCTGACTTGTTCTTAATGGTTATTCTCCCGGCATTGTCCCATTGGCTGCTTCTGCATAGCCGTAAGTAGCGGTCGGAACAGCCTGAGCAGTGATATGACATACCCGCAATAAAAAAGACACGAAGGAAATCCCATCTGGTATAGCGGCAACTGGATGTATGACGAGATGTTCTGACAGAGTACTGATACATGAGCACGTGCATGTCGAGGAAAAAAAGAAACATGTAAGGGAGCATTTGGAGGAGGCAAAAACTAACCCACTTTGGAAGTCGGCGGGTGTGGAATTGGATGCCCTTTTGTTGTTCTTAGAGGGTTCGGCCAACCTTTTATACCATGAACCTCATCGGGAACCTCTACGTGGTAACATCAAATCACGAATTTAATCAGTCAGATTGTCAAGTTACATGATTGCAAGTGATTACTCTTGCATTTCCATGGAGAGTTCAGGTTACAAGTTGGTTTTGATGACCTGTTGCCATGTCGTGTTGCATGTGTTTCGGAGACACGTTTATCAAACGTGTGAGTTATGGATCGTGACGTTGTCGTTTTACATCGCTCTGTTGAGACTCGACATAACAGAACCACATGTGGTCAAATCCCTCCTGGAGGGCCTACCATTTACGATCTCTTGGTCGATAGCCACCAGAACCATGTCTGTGAAGCGCTTGTAAGCAATTGTCGATGTAGTGCATCGTGGGTCAGCTCGTGTTGATGTCACTTCTGGGCCCGGCAACGCGAAAACGCACGAGATAATGAACTAGAGGAGTCACCATTGGGTTGGGCGGATCTTATCAGACAGGGGAACGAATGTGGGATTGGGGTACTTTTACACCGACTTTTGGTGATAATTACATGATGATTTCACATCGTAATTGGACCGCATACTGGGAGTAAGATCAGAATGACTGCGCGAATTATTTCATGAGAGTTCGCGAAGAAAAGGTGATACGACGACAGGTGGTAGTATGAGTGGCTTTCTGACGATAGCGGTAGCATGCGCCCATCGTAGATCCCGACGACTTGAGATGTAACAAGGTCTCCGTCTTATACAGGAGTGATGCGAAACGGAATAGTTTCATCTAAGGGTAGCAAGTCGGCGTCGCACACAGATCGCCTTTAAGATCTTCCCGGTGCACAAGGGCACGGAATTCGGCGGCCTCAGCTGCCAAAGGTTGGCTTGGTCTGAGTGGTCACTGTAGAGACGTGCAGCAGCGGCAATTGTTTTAATTAGAGTATGATCGTTGTCGATGCTATATTAGAATCATCTCTATAAAGGCCAAACCAATGAGTGATTATATATTTCAGTCTATGGATGTCCCGAAGGTCGAGAGTAGCGTGAAATATTCAAGCGATGGGTTGAAGGCGAAGTTGAGGGTGAAGAGTGTTCAAACTGAGCACGGGAACAGCTGGAAGCGAGGCGAGGGGGTCGAGAGCCAATATGGTCCACACAGCGACCCAAATCGTCCGGATGAGTACCAGGACGAGCGAGTTGACCAGACGGATGCGCAGCCTGAAGTCATGGCATCAGGAGGCCATACAGGCAAAAGGGAGACATCTGAGGCGAAGGGACACGCAAGATCGATAGATATGGATATGGATGGTGACATGAATGTCTGTAGACGAAATGGAACGGACGGCGTAACAAGCAACGTACCGGTAAGTCGATCTGCTCCTGCTGACTTGTCTAGGTTGCAGTTTGAGTCGTCCTGTTCGACGCATGAATTTGGATGACCTGCGAGATGCTTGGGACATCTATTGGATGGGTTGGATAGGCTAGGTATGTTGCTGGCTTCGCGTTTGTGCTGTTCGTGCTGACTCACTTGTTCTTCAGTCAGCGACCTCGTTTCGACTCGTTTCGACTCTTGGCTTGCTTCGCTCGTTACGCCATCGTTCCGTACCATCTTCCATCGTCTCCGATGCCGTCTCCATCGTTTCGGTACATTCCTTCGCCCTGGCGCCTCCCGGTCCGACTTGGTCGTCTATCCTCTGTGCGATGATCGTCGACTTGACGCG
>JBBPQO010000082.1:0-18191 GCA_038092535.1 Xerocomus subilludens | reverse complement strand
TGCAGGGGATGGGGGCTAAAGCACTGGGGGGTGGGCGTTTGAGACAAGATCCTGGGCGCGTATGAGGCCTGAGGCCTGAGGGGTCCAGGTGGGACGCAAGGGGGGACACTAGGTGGCCGTTCGAGGTGCTTGGGAACGGTTGAGGTACCGGGAGGCCGATTCGGGGCCGTTCGAGGCGCACTATGCGGGGCGCAGAGGGTTGGGCGTGTTGCGGATGAGATCTTTCCGACTCAGATCGGCCAGCAGCACCGTTCAGACAGTTCTCAGGATGAGTCAGAGCTGAGTCAGAACGGTTTCAGGGTGAGTCAGAAAACACGATGAGTGACCCTGCTGACTTGGCGTGGAACCCATGCCATCTGGCTCGGCTCGGCTTGGGTTTCGGCTTGGGGTACGTAGAGTACTGGCTATGTGAAGGAAATGATCAAAAAGAGGTTAGCGTACGCACCGCATGCTCATTTCGCCCTCGGAGTTGGCATTATGAGGCGGCGTGACAGATAGATTTAATCGGAATGCTGCAAATCACTGGTCAGGCCACTCCTGACATAGAGAAGGAGGGAGCGAATACGCACTCGAATGAGGCATCAACTTCACTCGATGGCTCGTCACACTCATTTTATGTAAACTGGGCCGTCGATCGAAAAGAACGAGGCTAGCGACAGTCAACGACGTCAGCCGATCGTAACTGACGACCTCGAAACTGGATGACCTACCCTCCATCCTTTCGAGATGCCCCTCGACGATCTATCAAACGCCAGCACAGTGGAACCTGTCCATCTGAGTGGCTGGTTGACCCACCGTACAATTCACCAGGAAAAGTAAGCAAGGCGTCAGCTTGCACTAACTCATTCGACAAGTTGCTGCTAGAGACAACAATGAGTCGCTCTGTGAGACGACGTGAAGCATCGAGGACGTACCTCGAAGGGCCCGAGGGCACCGGATTGCTTCGGGCAGCATGCTGGACAATGCGGCGCAGCGGGAGGTGAGGTAGTGTGAGACCGTCCACACGGGGGGATTGAGGACCAAGCGGAGGTGCTGACGTTTCCGACGATGCGCTGGCCACTGACGGAAGGAGACGATGACCGATGGCGAAGCGCGGAAGGGTAGGGTAGTGGTGGCTGAGACGGCAACTGCGATCCACGGTTCAGGGTGTTAGCGAACACTTTGTAGAAAAGTCAAAGCTACTTACCATCGCTGGATATCACGTCGTCGATACCGACGCGTCAGACTTTCAAAACCTAGTCATTTTGTAATTGAGGTATACTAGGGTAGTGGAAGTAGCGGATGAAGAGGGAAAACCTTACCTAATTTCTCGTGCGAGTAGATATTGTGAATTGAATTTGCCACTTGCACGTGGAACTCACGTGATAGTGCGGCATTGCCCGGACTGAGTTCGATTCACAATATCTACCCACTCACGAGATTAGGTAAGTTTTTCTCTCTTCATCCGCTACTCTTACCATCTCTCCAATACGCTTTGTAATATTGTAGTAGAACATGTGTGTAGTACCAAGATCCGATATCCAATCGTGAGGTTTAGTATGTAGTAGTTTACCTCGCTTTCTGAGGAATCGTCGTCGCCTGGGGCGATATGGTCGTCTAATCCAAGGCAACATCGACGCCGTCGGCTGACTCGTCGACCATTGGTATGATCATTTGTCCCCCCATACGACCCGCCAATTTCTTACGTTTTCGTTACAGCTTTCAACATCGTCGCCACTTTCCCGCCGTCCTGTACGTTCTCTTCGATAGTTGGGCCACAACGAACGGTGGGTGAAATTTCAAAGCACGCCCCATTGTTTGACTTTTGTACAAGTCAATTGTCCACACGAAGTCGATTCACAATATCTATCCGCTGACGAAATTAGGTAAGCTTTTCTTTCTTCATCCGTTACTTCTATCTACCTACTGCATATCATACATGATGTCCCCGCCACCGAGTAAGGTTGTAATTACTCTGATAGGATATCGTCTGACATCATTTGATTCTAACAGGTCATACTTCGTTGCGAAGTAATCTCAATGCATGGAGGATGTTGTGGGATTGCGCGGCTGGAATATTTAACTACGACAAGCTGTCCGAGAAGATGCAGACCTCCTTTGGTAGTGACTACGTAGAAAGCGAATGGTCGGACACTTTCGACAACCTCTTTGAGGGTTTATTATCGGATGCGCGTGAGGAGCACATAGTTGACGGGGTAGTTCACAAGCCCGCGGCTGTTCTGGCGGTTGAAGAGGAATTGGAATCTTTAGGGCTTTCCATTGCAGGCTCACGGTGCTGGGTCTCGAGGATTGTACCGTCACATGTTTCGCAGTTGGATTCTATTCCCCAGGCTGCTTCATCCCGTTCTGGTATCCCCGTTCGCCCAACAAAGTGTCGAAAAACAGCATCATCGCCCACAAACGCTCTTGGTAAATAAATTATTTGTGCTCTGCAACTTGTGCTGAACGGTCTGCTGTAGCTTCCTCCTCCACCGCGGTTGTTTCGCATGTAGTGTCCAACCCACAGGGTATGGTATTCGTTTTATCATACTATCATTCACTCACAAAGCTACGTAGATGATTCTCCTTCCTTGCTTAAGGATCTCTCCGCATGGAAATCAGTGTGGGATTGGGCTGAGGGGAAATTCGAATTCCCTCAGTTGATTTCGAAGATGGAAAGCTTTGGGACTCGCTATGTGGTCCACGATTGGCGTGATCTGTTTAACGCCGTCTTTGATGCATCACTCCCGTCGGAGGATGATGATACTGCCAACTTCTTAGCGTCGTCATCCTCAACACCGCGTACCATGCAGCTAGTTCAAAACGCAATGGCGGTTCATGGGGTCTCCTTCGCAGCGATTGGGTCCCCTGCCGAACCCAGTTCTACACCTGCGAGGTCTGGTACACTAGAGTCGCCCTCTAGCGCTGGTCTTCGGAGACGTGAATCTAAGCGCCGAAGAATAGCGTCCCCATCCCTCGACCATCCTGCCACGGACGAAGAGGTGGAAGTAGAACCACAGCAACAACGAGCAACGTCTTCAAACGATGCAAAAAGTCGACTTTCCAATCTCGCCCCTGCGTCGTATGTTCCTCGTCACACTTTGTCACGTCATTCTCTAATTCTAGTCTACTCAGACGGCAAACTAAGCGTCAAAGAATGGCGTCCAGATATCTCGATATTTCTGCCGCAGAAGCCGACGACGACGACGACGATGATGATGATGCAAGGTCGTCAGCCGATGAAGGCAGGAGATGTTCCAATCTCGCCCCTGATGTCCCGTCCGCCGGAAAGGCATCCTACATCCAAAGCCTTGGACGATTATTCGAACGCTACGACGAGCAACAACCTGCAATTCCATTTGGTACTTCGGTGCCCCTTGAACGGCGTCATTTTCCGCTCTCCAATACTGATGGCCGCATCTATATTGTGGAGTTCCCCACCAGTATGTTATACTTCAATACTTTCAGAACTCTCTAACAAATTGATCGCAGGGAATATAGCCATCTTCTGTCGTACATTCTTTGAGAGTCATGGGCTGCGTTGCGCAGAGGTTCCCCTTCTCCCAAAAATTTACGTCCAGGCACAGAGTGAATTGGACATTTATGATAAATGTCCCCCGTCCCACAAGTCGACAATTCGAAGCATCGTTCGGCTATCCGACGAAGACCGCCTGCCTGAAGCAGAAGAACCGCTTATTCGCCCACGAACATGGACTCGTATCCTCCGAGGTGTCTATAAGGATGATATTGGGTATGTCCTGTCCAGCGAGGGTAAACAATGTGACGTTCTCGTGGTACCTCGCCGACGTCCGTATGACCTCATCGATGAGGATGACGTGGAAGAGGTCCAGGAGGGGATGCGCAATCGAAAGCTTCTCTTCGATGAAAAGGAAGCTCGAAATGCTAAATGCAATCTTATGATCTGTGACAGGGACAGATGTGTCGTGCGGTGCAACGGCGAAGAATACCATCGTGGGCTTTTAAGAAAAGCGTTTCACAGACTCTCTCTTGAGAGTATTGAGACTCCCCACCCCGACCGGATTGCGCTGCATGCGGAGTCTGCGATTGATCCGCCCCTCATCAAAAATACGCACTTCGTTTTCTCCACTCGTTTTTGGAACATCGGCGATCTCGTGCGTCCTATGGACGGTCCGCTTGTAGACCAATGGGCATCCATAACCTCTCTGGACTTGGAGGGAGGAGCAATCTCGCTCGCTCCATGTGATACAGATATGCCGAATTGTACAGTCCCACTCGCCAAGGTCCGCCGCATTTTCAGACAAGGGGATGCGGTGCGGGTTCTAGCTGGTTTGCATCATGGATCAAGTGGGATGATCATGATCCCTGGCGAAGAAGAGGTGACTCTCGTCCTGGAGGACAAGGCTGTGGTAAGTGCGTCTCTCTGATCACTAATACATGCTAATAAATGTATTTTTAGGTGGTGGTTCCTCCCATGTTCCTAGAGAGCCATGCAGTCCCTCATGTGTGGACACTTTCCTCCCGTCATACTGGTCTGGAGGTTGACCTATCCCATGCTCCCATGCCTATCTTTCCTGGGCCAATGAGGGGAGATGTCGTGGATATCACTTCTGGCCAATACCGTGGGACGAAAGGACGTGTGGAAAGTGTTGAGGCTGATGGCTGGTTCTGGGTTTGTGCACCCAGAAAAGATGAACCTGACCTCGTCTTTCTTCATGCAGATGAAGTCACCATTCGCCCGCCTGACAACACACTTTCCTATTCGAAGGAGAGGGGTTTTGATGTCACTATTGGTGATATTTTGCAAGTGGTTCGAGGACCTCATTACTGTACTATTGGCATAGTGAAATCATTCGATTTCACCAAGGGACAGATAGAGCTAATTGTGGAGGCGGATGGTCACCCGGTAAGTCATTGCTGCGACTATTTTTCACTGACACTCATGTGTTGCAGCTTAAAATTCCTGTCTGCTTTTGCACCAGGGTCTCAAGGTTTCACCACTTCCCTGTACCTATTGGTCGGGATGTATGGATTATCGGCGGAGACAAGAAAGGCACAAGGGCGACTCTTCGTGCAGTCAATCGTAATATAAGCTTTGTTTCCTTCTATGGTTATCCAAGCTTCAAAATACCTACTCACCATCTAGCTACAGAGTAGGTTGTTTCGTTTGAACATCTTTTTCTTGTCTTACTAAATTGCAATAGGCATGGCAAGTATTTAGATGGAACTCCATTGCAAGGCCCTAAACTAGCAGGCTTGAAGGCTCTGGTCGAGCGATCCTTCAGGTCTGTGCATGAGCCTGAGAAGCTGAGAGCTGTGACTCCTCCGCCGTCTCCTCGGTCAGAAGAACGTGGGAATGAAGGCCCTTCAGTTTGGGAGATTATGCCAGAAGATCGTCGGGATCCCTCTCCTGCATTGGTTGACAAAGGCATGTCCTGTGACCTAGTAGCAACATTCACTAATTTATGATTGTAGGTTGTGTGGCATGGCTCTTCGATGACAACTTCTGTGATTTTATGCATTACCACCTCTGCTTCAACATCGGCATTGGCTATGGTGGTGGGAAATACATCAAACGGGTAATGCGCACTACATGCCCTGATCGCTTTTCCAATGGCCAAGGACGTGCTCCTCCCGGTTGTTTATCACTCTCTGTATCTGGCAATCATGTCGGAGCAGGGACCGAGTATCATTATGTTCCTGCTTACTGCCTTACCCCTGCAAGTCCAACTGCCAAAGACCAGTTGGTTCTCGTACTGCAAGGCGATTGGTGTGGTCGGTTCTGTAGGGTTATACGGTGGGTAAGAAAGGAGAAGAAGGCAGTGATTTCTCCGATTGCAGAAAGTTCCTCGTCCCGTGCACCCTCGCTAGTTCTCCCTGCTGAAGATGTGTGTCTGGCTTTCCCCATCACTACATAACTTTGTAATGCATTTTGGAGTTCTACCCTCTTTTGAACTGTGCAGATTACAGAATCTCTGGAATGATCTTGATTGGTGAGATTATCTGTTTCAGGTCAGGCATTAACTCTATATTTCATATTGACAGCGTTACATCAGCATTGTGAATCTCTACTGACTATTCTTTGCATGTAGACAGCATACTGGTGAATGAGATTAGTAAATGCATTGCATAAAGTTGGGTACCTCTAGCTGCTTGATGGGTGACTGAGAGGACAAAGAAGACAAGGTGGATTGTCCTCCAGAGAGTGGAATCCATGTGTTGGTGAGTAAGTTGTAGAGGCATGTGATGCAATTGATGAGGGCACAGAAACTTGGCAAGGAGAAAAGAGTGTGTTCAAGTGCTCCCCCTTACTCTGTCTTGTAAAGTTGTGTGGTTTTTTTGTTGTTAATGAACCTGGCCAGGCATCCAGGACACCAAAATTACCCAAGTAGATTTGTTTTGTGATCACATTAACCAGTAGACTCATTCTAATCAGAGTTATGTATAATGTCAATGGTGGCACTAGCTACTGATAGTCCAATAAAATTGAGATCTGTGTGGACAATATTACTAAATGAAGAACAAGGGATTTGTAAGACTAAGACCTACCTTCTAGCAAAGTAAAGTTGTTTGGGTTGGTGACCATGGACTCTGTAGACCATGATGGATGAGACTCTACATGAATGAGCAAGCAATCTAGCAAGATGAAAAGAAGTAGCTCACCTTGGTTGTCAGGGAAGACCAACTGAGGTGATTGATACAAACATGAGACCTGAAGGTCATACAAAACTCACATGCAAGAGAAGGGAGACAAGCCTGTGGAAATGAGCTGAACTGGAAATGTAACATAGTGACAAGATAGTGGCCATATCAAGGATGGTCATGTGAGAGTACAAGAAAGAAGAAACAAATAAATATATGGAATGTGAACAAGAAATGGAGAGATGATTTCCAACACACCCCCTCAGTAAGATACCATGGAATAAACAGTGCAAAGAGAGGTGAAGATGACATGAGGAAGAGGCTTGGTGAGGACATTGGCAATGTTGTGTCTGGTTGGAACCCAGATGGGAGTAAAAGTCCCCTCTGAGATGTGCTTGCAAATGAAATAATAGCAAATGTCAATGTGTTTTGGTCAAGAATGGTTGCTCACAGTGGTCAAGAGTGTGATGGCAGCAGTGTCATCAGCACTGATTTGTAGGGGAAGAGCAACAACCTATTCAATGGATCACAAGAACACAACAATGCTTATACCCCTCTGAATGCAGGCTGCAAGAGCCATGTACTTAGTCTCAGCTGAGGAGTGTGTGTGTTGTCTGTTTCTTTGACACATGCAAGACAGGACCCCCATAGAAGTACCAGATATATCCCATAGTCAAAATGCAGTCCTCTGGCACAGTTGCCCAGTCCAAGTTGCTAAAGGCAGGTGGTGTCAGATCCATCTGTGGATTACTAAAGTGGATGTGAAGGGAATGATTGCCATTCAGATACCTGATCACCTGATGGGCAGCAGCAAAATGCTTATGCTCAGGGTGGGCACAATGCTGGAATAATTGCTGGACAGTGAATGTGATGTCTGGCTGGGTGCAGGTGGTGAGATAAATCAGCTCACTGATGATTTTTCAATACATGTGTTGAAGATCTGGTATATCTGGATATGCCTCACCTGCAAGCCCAAAAGAGTGATTGGGATCCATTGGGAGAATGTCCATCAGTCAAGCTGTACTCTTCATAGAGATACCAGATATAGGACTCTTGGTGAGAATCCAGATCTTGTGAGTGCTGCACCATCTCTCAATCTCTATCCCTAGGTACATGCTCACTGCTCCTATATCACTGATTCTGAACTGAGTGTGAATCTTGCTTTTCACCCAGTTAAGGTACTGTCAATTGAAACTCCCTCCCAACCCGTCATCAATGTGCCATGCAATGATGCACATGATGTATCATCCATCTGTGAGGGTTGACTCATAGATGAAGACCAACAGGTCCACCTCCATTTGCAGAACCCCAGGTTAATGAGAACAGATAAAAGCAACTCATACCAGTCCAGTGCTGCCTGCTTCAATCCATAGAGGGAGGAGAGCACACAGCAGACAAGTAGTATACTGTGTTGTTCAAACCTACATGGCTGCTTCATGTATAGATCTTCTCCTTCAGTTGAAAGGCACATTTTGCATTGAAACAGTCTAGCTTCCAGTCTAGCTTGGCTGTGAGTGTGATAAGGACCTTGATGGAAGACTGATGTGCTACTGATGCATAGGTCTGATGGGAAGTGATACCTGAAATCTGTGAAAAGTCTTGGGTGAAGAGATGGGCCTTGCATCTTGCCCCCTTCTTTGGGTCATTCTGCTTGAATTCAGATACCCATCTATTTCTGACCAGCTTCTGATCTGGTGGCTGCTCCATCAGTTCCCAGTAGTGTTTAAAAGCCTGGTCCAGTCTGGTCTGTTGGCTATTTTTGGAAAGACTGGACTGAAACTGGAACTGGGAATTTGTCATATCCATGATTTTTGCCAAGTCAACTCTGTACCTCTGGTCTTTTGTTCCCACAATCTCCAGAGCATTCTTGCTTATGAGACCATTCTGAGTCACTGGACTTGCATGTGTTTATTCACCATTTGACTATCTTTGATATATTGTTTGACCATTTGTAATATTCTGACAGGTGCTGACACCAAGGGGCTATTATCACCACTGTGTCTCACCTCCAACATGTAGGGGCTACCGGACATGATCTGGAATTGCCAATGCTGTCGTTTTCATGACAGGTGGGTCCTCTGGACCTCCACCAGAATTGCCAATACTGTCACTTTGTTCTGATATAAACTCTGTACTCTGCTCCTGTACCCTGAGTTCAAATATCAATTCTAGTTCTGATTTCCCCTCTTGCCTGTTTGGTCCTCCTCTTGTTGTCCTCTCCCTCAGCTCATTAATCTTGACCCGCCTTGCTTGAACCTCTGACCCTCTGACCTCTGACCTCTGACCCTCCACCCTACATCTGTCCCTCTGAAATACTGGAGACTTGCCTTTGACAAGGGCACACCACATAAGGTGAAGCCAATGTCCCTTCCATCCAGACACTAACTCTGGAGTTCCGGAGTTTCGTCAGGAGATCAGGCTTGACTTTGATAGAATTTCATGATATGAAATAGACCAGACAAAGACTGAAAAGACTGATCCATCAGTCTTTTTCAGTCTTTTGAAGGATTGACATGCCCTAAGATACCATCGACTCCCAGCTTTCTAACCATATCTTTTCTATGTAATTTGGTCCACAGGTCATCAAGATATCATCAATTTAAAACTGGGGATTATAACTAACTATGTTTATGTGGAAAATCCATTTTGCAACTTCTGATGGCATGGGAATAGTGCTTAGTGGTGGCTGTATTGAGTCTGAAGTGGGCTCTTGGCATTCAGTTCCATCAAAAATGATGTAATTCTGTCCAGATATGGCCAATTACAGGTGGTAATAGTGTGTCATTTTAAGGGTACATTATCAAGAAAAAATCATAATATGGTCAGAAAAAATCCTAAAAATGTGGAAAATCCAGAGGAAAATCCATGAAATACTATCAAATAGGGGTGCAACATTGGTCTCAGTTGGACTGGTTGTAATTGATCTTTTTCATCTTTTGATTTTACCAAAAGTGTTTGGACTGAAACTGAGACTGATTAGAACAGCTATATTTGGTCCTTATCAGTCCAGTCCTAATTGGTCTGAAGCCCAGTCCAGTTGCAGTCCTTGATCAGTTCTGCAACTGGACTTTTAAACACTAGCTTACAGACCTTCATCTCCTTTATCAGGCCTATCTCTGCCCTCATTGCACTCAATCACTTCTCTCTGTCACTATGCTTCATTGCTTCATCATATATTGCTGGTGGTAGGAAAATATCATAGCCTCTATCAGCTGGATTGTGACACATGTCACTAAGAATTAAAAGATGCACCTGCTCTCAGAAATTAAGAATTCTTGTTAGATATGTCACTGAGGTCAGTGAGCTTGCTGAGATTGCTGAGGGCATCAATGGGGATAGAAGACATCACCCCCTCAGTCCCAACTGCAGGTGGATCCAACAAGGTGTACTGCACAGCAAGGCATAAGAAACAACAAATTGGAGGGTCAGGGACAGATCCACCAGAAATTGGGACTGATGAGACATATTGAGGCACAAACTGTGGCAGTTCCAGTGTATCAAGGAAAGGAAAGAGAGAAGAGGGATCAGAAATTGACAGAGACTTCAATGTTGCCTTTGGAGGCTCTGGTGATATATGAGTGGGAGAGTGGTGTACCCTAGGTCCTCAGAGAAGTCATGATGTGTAATGACTGATCTCTCATCAGATATAATGTCCCACAAATTGAAGAGAGATCCTAAGTGCACACCACAAAGATGCCACCTGTCATATTCTGTCTTTTCACTAAGTCCATCTCCATTCCCCATTTTATTTTCATCCATGTCCTATCTTCAGACCTCTGGACTTGTATTACAAATATCTTCTTATGTTCTTCATTTCTGTTACATAGCCTTAGTCTCTTGTCTCTTGTCATTCTCCAATCCTGTGCTTTGTCTTGGAGCATATCTCTGGCTCTATTCTCTCTCCTGTCCCATTCTCATTACTCATCCTATGGACTCCATTACTAATACAGTATTACTCTGTTATATATAAACTCAGCAGCACAACCTTGTAGACTTCAGTTAGAATATTGAATTAGATAAACCCTTCAGTCCTCCATTTGAGTCTTGGACTCTCTTTGACTCCATAACTGAACAAGGTGTTGCTTGCACACACTAAGTTCCCCTTCCTTCTTGACCTCCAAAATCTGTTCTTAGTAAGGGTGCAGCATATAAGCTAAAGCCAAAGTCCAATCAAGCCCCTCACAACTCCACTTCTCTGGAGTTCCCAACTCTGTTGCATGTTCTTAACAGTATATTCTGACTATTACTTGCTAAGAACTCCTCTCCAATCATGGTGACAAGAACTACTCATTCTCATACTGCTTTTAGTACCATCATCCCAGAAGAACCTTACTGGCCTGATAAATTCAGTGCTTTTGATAGTCATCACTGACTCATGGCACCTGTTCCTCCTTTCTGAGGATTCTCTGCTTATCATCTCCACAGTTCCTCTGCTTTGCAATGTCTAGAAAACCCACCAGACTCTCTAACCCCAAGAAGTTGAATTGAGGAGTGTCCAAGGAGTCTGATGTAAATGAAGAAGTGGAAGGCAGATGTACACCTCCTTGGCATAGCACTCTGACAATCCAGATAATCCCAGGAATAACAATGATGATAGTAGCAATAGTAACAATAATCATAGCAATGGAGCAGAACACATTCTCCAGGATGTCCTTGCCCTTCTAACTGACACTATCAGTGGACTTGCCAAATCCACCAAATGTGCCTCTGACTCTGGTGGCCAGAGAACCAAGGTTCAAGAATTGGACCAGTTTGATGGTATGAACACTTGTAAGCTCTGGGCCTTCTTGGTCCAATGCAACTTCAACTTCCAGCATCACTCCAAGCCTCAAGGTGTTCAAACTAGAACATGCTAAAGTCACCTTCACACAGTTATACCTCAAGGGGACAGCTCTCAAATGGTTCAAACCAGACCTCCTTGAGATGACCAACCTCTTGTCCTGTCCTCTCTAGATGGACTACTATTGTGAGTTTGTCTGCAAACCTCAGACCAACTTTAGTCTGGTTGGAGATGTGGAACATCAACTTGACCACCTGACTATAAAGGATGTTCAATGTATCAACAAGTTCATAGTTGAGTTCAACTGCCTCACCTGCTAAGTCTGGAGTTATGGAGAAGGAGCTTTCCATCACTTTCTCTGCAATAGACTTTCTGATCATATCAAAGATGAAATCTCTCACATAGAAAAGCCTGCAACCCTCTCCAGTATGCATAACAGTGCACATATCAATGCAGGTTACTAGGAATGTAAATCTGAGATTAGTTGACAAGCCAAACCTAGCAGTGTACCCTTGAAATCTTCACAAACCCTCTGCATCCTTGTCCTCTGCTCACACCTTCAGCAGTCATAAGGATTCCAGAGACTCTAAGGAGTTGAAAGAAAGGCTACCAATATCCACACCCCTGAAGCCTAACCTTACCTTGAAACTAGGGAAGGATGGCAAACTCACTGCTGCTGAAGGAAAGCATTGGTTCAACAATAAGTTGTGTATGTTCTGCAGACAGGCAGGACATGTGGCTAAGGATTTCCCTAAGTCAACCTCTAGAGCATCCAAGACTCATGCCAAGAAAGTCACTCTGGAAACAACACTAGAGGTCTCTTTGGAGACAAAAAATAGTCTGCAACCTCCCTAACTCTGCATAGCCAGGAAGTTGTGTTGATCCACACTATGCACCCATGGAGATCCATCTCAATGCATCTGCTCTTTTAGACTTGAAGTTGATTATGCCTTCCATCACCCTGGCTTTTTATCCCATTTCTTCATTCATCCTCTGATTATTTCATAGACACCTCATCCATTAATAAACATGGACTTTCAATCTATGCCATTCCTGCAATCCTACTCCATCTCTTCAATGGTACCTCCAAGGCATGATCACTCAAGCAGTCAACCTCTTCGTCTATTTTGAAACCAGTAATATCACTCCACCAATATTTTATGTTGCTCTGCTGGATGGCTCCTGTTCCCTTGTTCTAGGACACAATGGGCTCATCCACTACAATCTGTTGATTGATTGGGTTTCAAGCAGTATATCATTCCATTCATTTGAATAGAACATGCCAGCCCCCCCAAGATCTCCTCCATCATCTCTGGATTTTGTCATATCCATGATTTTTGCTAAGTCCAACTCTGTACCTCCAGTCTTTTGTTCTCACAATCTCTGGAGCATTCTTGCTTATGAGACCATTTGGAGTCATCAGACTTGCACATGTTTATTCACTATTTGACTACCTTTGATATTTTGTTTGACTGTTCATATTATTCTGACAGGTGCTAACACCAGGGGGCTACATCAAATAGCTATCACTGCCATGTCTCACCTCCAACTGTTATGTGAAGTGTACAGCAAAGGCCTGCTTACTAGTCAACGTCCTCAGGCAATACTCACAAAGAGACTGACATCTGAGAAGTTGAGGTCCAAGAGGTTCAAAGACACAGAGGTTTGAGTAGGAAGCTCAACTAAGGATAGTCTAGAAAGACTCAAAGATTTCGAGTGGGGAACTTGACAAGGGAGAACTCAAGATGATATGCTTGTATTGCACAGATCAAGAATAGACAATACATGTGAGAAACAGTGGTATTGATAGAAGACTTGTACAAGCATGGACCAAGACAATAAAAGGAAAGAAGGATGTAGAACATGATGGAAGACAGGGAATACTAGCCATCATGAGAGAGATGGTGGAGAAGGGAGATAAGTCCAATAAAGATGTAAAAGGGAAATGGAGCCTATACCCTCAATGAGGATGAAGCCATTGTGAGAGTAAGTCATTCCTCTCCAAGTATGAATGGAAAGATAATAGAGAAATAGAAAGATATGGTGGAAAAGGAGGAAAATTGTAACATTACCCCCATTGTACAATCGAATCCCTGATTCAATAAGAATCCCTCTATCTAGCCAAGAACTATGCTCCAGAGATGAAGGGTCCACCATAGATTGTGGTTGCCTAAGACAGAGAAAGATGTTTGAATGGACAGTCACCCACAATGTGCCCAGGTTGAGAACATATATCACAGTCTTGATGGGGGCAGGCTCTGTCAGAATGTCCCCAGTCGTGACAGTAGTTGCACTGGTGAATGAGACATTGATGTGAGGCATGACCAGGGGCAGCTGCATGGAAAAGAGGGCAGGAGTACTCAGAACAGTCCTTGCAATAGTGACTGTTGTGGTGACATTGAAAGCAAACAGTGTTGGGGGATGCAAGAGAAAACTGGTGTTGTTCAATGTGAGGGAGGACATGAGTAGGTGAGGAGAGAGTATGATTGCTATTGGAAAGGGTGATGAACTGGGTGTTTTTGGTAGGGATAGGAATAGTGGAAGACTCATTGGAGTTGTCAGATTAGACTAGGTTCAATGATGGTGGAGGTTTCAGATAGAGGAGGTGAAGAGAGACAGGATTTGAGAGACAGAGGGGGAATGGGAAGAGGGAGGTCAGAGCAAGGGGAATGAAGAAGAAATTGGTCAACACATTCCAAGTAGGAATCATGCTGGTCCTGAGGTAGGGATAAGTAAATGTGATGGAAAGTGGGGTAGATAGTAGAAGATGCAAGAGATTCTATGAAGGTGGAGAAGCTGTGGGTGTGAAGAATGGTAAGAATGTGAGAAGGAAGGGTTTCAAGGGCAAACCGAAGGGGATTTTGTTCGTCTCCATAGATTGAAGTCTTTGAGCGAGGGAAACATCATGGAATAGATGGATAAGTTTGTGAGTAATGGAGTTATCACAATAGAGGGGGTCATCCTCAAATGCAAGAAGGATGTGAGGGGTATCAATGATGGTGGCATAGAGAAGGTGGGCAGCATGGGTAGGAAGAAACATTGGATATACATGGCATGAACAAAGTGGGGAGCTAGGAGTTGATTGCAATGAGGGGGCAACAGAGAAAAAGAGGAAGGCCATCGTAGTGAGGAAGTGACTTTCATTTGTGAGATACTCACAAAGAGACTGTCGAGCAAAGGAAAGTCTGCCTTCTTAGAGATTATGGTGTTGTTTATAAGAAGAGAGGATGGAAGCAGAGTGTTGGAGGTTTGATTTGGGTTCCCAGGTGTTTTCTGCCAAGGAGTAACCTTTCCAAGAAGTCAGGTACAATCATTTGGCCTTCAGACCTTTGTGGGAGAGGATAGCCTCCACTTCATATTCTTCTTTGTTATCAATAATGTCAGGCAGAGGTTTGGAAAAGGAAGGTCTATATGAGTTGGTGGAATAATAAGAGGATAAGAGAAAAGCATGGAAAACATCATGTATTCTCTGGGTACCTGGAAGTTAGAGTTGGTAGGTAAAAGGGGATAGAACTCGGATGATTTTGAAGGGGCCCAGTCATTTGGGTGCAGGTTTCCAAGAAGGGTAATGGAGGCAGAGATGAGTTGCTTTGAGCCAAACCTTATCACCCACTTTCCAGAAGGAGAACCAATGGGTAGATCTGGATGACATGAGTTTCCTGGTAGATTCATAAGCAGCTAGGGCTTCTTTGTGGGCTTTGTCTAAGGAAAATAGTCTATTTTTGAGAGCAGGGAGGAAGGTTTTGCCCAGAGGTGGGTAGGAACAGGGTTCGTAGCCATAGAGGAGGGAGAATGGAGATTTCTTAGTAGAGCTATGGGGGGTGGAGTTGTGATAAAACTTGGCAGAGGATAAGGAATCCGCTCAGGAGGAAGGGTTGTTGGCACAAAAGATATAAAGATAGGTCTCTAAGTTCCTGATTGGTCTGCTCAGTTTGACCATTGGTCTGGGGATGGTAAGCTGTGGACAGTTGTATGTCATATTTTAATAAACATGCAAGTTCTCTGGTGAAAGCTGATGCAAACTGAGGACCATGGTCAGAGATGAGAGTGTCATGGAGCCCAAAACATTTGAAGACATTATCAAAGAATATCTGAGCAATCCCAGTGGCATCGATAGTTTTAGAGCAAGGAGTAAGAATTACCCCCTTCATAAGGCCATGGTCTACAATGACCACAATAGAATCATGGTCAGCAGAGGGAGGGAGGGAGGTGATGAGGTCAACAGAGAGTCGTTTGAAGGGAAGGGAATGCAAGGAGGGAATAGGGATGAGAGGAGGTATGGTGGGATGAGTATTAACCTTGTTCTGTTGACAAGGCACATCTGTCAATGAAGTTTTTGACAAAGGAAGTGAGACCTGGCCACCAGTAATCACGTTTGAGGATGGACTTAGTGTGAAAGATACTCATGTGGCTAGAATGAGGGGAAGAGTGAATAGCATGGAGAAGGGTGGATCAAGAGGAGGGGGGAACAAACATATGTCCTTTGAAATAAAGGTGACCATTGTTGAGAGTCCAGTTGGATAATGAAGCATGAGAGAAGAAAGGGGAACCATCCTTAACTGCAGAGAGGATGCAGAGGACAAGAGAGTCAGAGGGAGTGGAAAGAGTGATGGACTTAGACAAAGTGAAGTTGAGAGTGTTAATAACGATGGGATCAGGGGTGATGGAAAAGTCTTGATTATTAAGGGAGGTATTGGAAAGGTCTTTATGGGAGAGAGCATCTGCAGGTCCCATTTGAGAACCAGGAGTGACAACTAGGGATCAGCAGGGATATGGGTAACCTGTGCGGGTTATGGGTAAGGGTACCATGCGGGTATGGGTGGGGGTATGGATCTTGGTAACCCGTACCCTTACATACCCTTACCCGTACCCGAGCCTATACCCGTGGCATTTGACTAACCTAGAATTCAACTATTACAATGCCATATCACCAACTTCCAGAACCTTGCTAGTAAAGCAGGGATCACAATGACATTACCCTTATTGACCAATTCTCCTTAGGAGTTGATCAGAAGATCACCACCATGATCCTTTCCATGTCTCCCATCCCTAACACCATCAATGCTTGGATTGAACGAGCAAAGACTTTCCATGCTCAAAAGATAAGAATCCAGTCACTCTGAAGTGGATGACCTCAACCCTCTTCTGCCTTCTGTCCTCAGAAAGATCCAAATGCCATGGACGTTGACAATGTCTCTTTGTCTAAGCTTACCCCAAATGAAAAAGCTAGATGCATCCGAAACAGACCATGTTTCCAATGCAGGAAGAAGGGCCACAGTGCGAATAACTGTCACACCTCTGCCACTTGAGCTTCATCCACTTGTCCCTTCACCTCCTCTAATTCCAAGAACATTCAAAATACTGAGACCACCTTGCCTCTGGCTTCTAAGAAGGAACCTGCTCATTCTAAACTTGATGAATATGTCAACTCATTGAAGACTTCAGGCAAAAGTGATGAAGATATCTTTTCTGTCTTTCAACTGTGCTATGAAAAACCTTCTGAAGAACTTGCTGAGACTTTCACTGAAGTCTCCACTGGAATCAAAAGAGCATGGGATTTTTAAAAAGGGAAGCTGCCACAACATCACCTTCCCTTGCTTTGAACCATGTACTTGCAGCACCACAAACCAATAGAACCTTGTGCCTTCCCATTTTGTTGCATGGACTCAAACAAACTGTCAACACCTCTGCCCTCATAGACTCCAGTGCAGCTGGAAATTTCATCGACCCTCATCTCCTACCCAAAGGTCTTTTCAAACTCTCCCCCATCTCTAATCCAGTCATCACCTACAATATGGATGGAACCCCTAACTCCAAAGGAACCATTTGATGGACCACTACCACCTTGTTTTCCTCTGGACCTTTCACTGATATGGTAAAATTCATGGTTATTCATCTCGCTTGTCCCCAGATCATATTAGGAATGCCCTAGCTTTAGAAATGGAACCCTATCATTGACTGGACCACCTTCTCCATTCACTTCTCTTCAAGGGTCGAGAGGTCTCTTCATGAGTATCCTCCCCTCAAGGAGAATGATAATATTGAGAAGACCACCACATCTATGGAACTTGCTCAAGCTGAGAAAACCAAGGACATATCCATCCCTGACTTCTGTTCTGACTTCACCAATGTTTTCTCTGAATCCACCCATGCCCAACTCCCTCCTCATTGTTCCTTCAATCACACCATCAATCTGAAAGCTACAGTGGCTCAAAAAACCGTCTGCATGTTTGCATGCTTTACATTAGTTATGGCTAAATGCAATGACCCCTAATCCTAGCCCTAAATTACAAGTGTATGGAATGAAGTATGTATGCTTGGCCTTCTATTGGTCCAAGAATCAAGTGATTTGGATAAGAATTGATAGAATAGCAGCCATTTGAAAATGTCATGTCATGTGGACAGTTTTTTGACTTAAAGTTCTGATTATATATATTGACCCTGGCATGCTGTGATATCATTACATACATCCATCAAGGGTTCTATTATGTTACCTTTATGTAATGAGTATCACCCAACATATATAAACCCCACCACCCTTTGCTCATTTTCTCATCATCACCATGAAATCCATTTCCATCTCTCAAAGACAAAACATCATCTCTCTTGCCTCTCTTAACCTATCTACTAGGAAGACTGCCTCACAGACTGGTCTAGGGAAGTCTACAGTATTCCAGGTTCTTTAGGAAATCCAACCAGAGAGGCCTAGGCTTCATGGTGGTCACCCTTCCAAGCTCTCCTCCACCAACAAGAGAGCTATTGTTCAGCAAATCCTTACTGGCAAGGCCAAAAATGCTGTTCAAGCCACTCA
>JBBPQO010000081.1:0-18317 GCA_038092535.1 Xerocomus subilludens | reverse complement strand
TCTTGTACTACCTGTGCCCATGCGAAGGTTCCAAGACATAAGCCATATGGACTCCTTAAACAACTCCCTATTCCTTCAAGACTGTGGAATTCCATCTCTATGGACTTCATCGAACAGCTTCCTCCATCCTCCGGCTACTCCGCTATATTAGTTGTCGTTGACCGCCTGTCCAAGCAATGTGTTTTTGTCCCTACACACAACACAATCACTTCTCCAGAGTGAGCAAAGCTCTTCCTTCTTCATGTCTTCTTGAAGCATGGAGTTCCCTCCCATGTCACCTCCGACAGAGGCTCCGAGTTCATATCCCACTTCTTCCGTTCCCTGGGGAAAGCCCTTGACATCCACCTCCACTTCACCTCCAGATATCATCCCAAAGGAGACGGACAGACTGAGCAGATGAATCAAACCCTTGAACAGTATTTGCATGTCTACTGCAACCATCAGCAGGACAACTGGTCTGAGCTCCTGCCCCTCACGGAGTTCACATACAACAATACTCCGAACGCAACTACTGGTGTCTCCCCGTTCTTCACCAATAAGGGTTACCACCCAAATTTATCAGTCTACCCCGAACATGACCTTACCTCAGCACGAGCCCGCAAGTACTCCGTCAATCTAGATTCCCTCCACTCATTCCTCTGTGAAGAAATGGCTGCAGCCCAAAAGTGATATCAAGTACCAGCAGATGCTAGACAAACTCCAGCCCCAGACATTCACATCAGTGACCAAGTTTTTGTCAAAGCCAAGTACTTCCACTCCACCAGACCCTTGAAGAAACTCTCTGGGAAAAATCTTGGGCCATATGTGGTTATCGCGCAGCCAGGGACTTACTCCTTTACCCTCCGTCTACCTGATACTTTGAAAGCCGTTCATCCGGTTTTCCATGTCTCCTAGTTAGAGCCCTCCGTGCCAAACACCATTCTGAATCATGTGCAAATTCCGCCACCACCGGTTGAAGTAGACAACAAACCCGAATACAAGATCTCTGAAATCCTTGACTCTAAGTTGGATCATCACTGTCGACACTGCAAACTCCTGTACTTAGTCTGGTGGTCTGGCTATGAAGGCACCGACGAAGAAACGTCTTGGTTATTGGCTACTGAACTCAATCACACATCAGAACTTGCTCAAGCATACCATCTCCGTTATCCGGACAAACCCAGACCTCACGCTGCTTAATCAACCCGATTTCAAAACAAACCTTTTAGAATCTACTACTACACATTTGCATCCGACAATTCCTCCAACTCTGCCTGTGCCTCCTCTTCCTCTCCGTCCTCCGCATCGTCGCCCTCCGACTCCTCCACTTCGAACACAGCCAGCTCGGCCAGCTGCTGCAACCACCGGTTCTGGGCATCCAGCCGGCAACTCTGCCACTGGGTCGCCAGCCAGATCCTGCACAACTCCTCCATGACACCCCCTATCTCCAGCTTCCTCCTCTCATCTGCCTCCTCCATCTCCTCCGACTCCTCCGACCTCCTCCAGCTGCCACTATGCCCCGTCTTCACCTGCATTTTGGGCCTGGTCACCCTCCTCCGCTTCACCTCCGCCACCTCCACTCCAGGCCACCTGCACCTGGCCTTCATGGCGATGCAGCGCACACACACTGTCACCTTCCCCTCACCCCAGATGCACTCCACCCCCCGGCCCATGCACACCTCCCACACCTCCCACTCCAGCTCCACCCTCTTCTTCCCCTTGTCTATGGTGGTGCTCTGCTGAGCATGCACCTTGCTCATTTGGTCCTCCTCTTGCCATCCTCTCCCTCAGCTCTTTAACCTTGACTTGCCTTGCTCAAATCTTTGACCCTCCAACCTCTGACCTCTGACCATCTGACCTCCAACCTCTGTCACTCTGCCTTATGCCCGTCCCTCTGAAATACTGGGGACTTGCCTTCGACAAGGGTGCACCACATAAGGTGAAGCCAATGTCCCTTCTGTTCGGACACTGACTCTGGAGTTCTGGAGTTTCGTCAAGGAGATCAGGATCGACTTTTAACAGAGAGTGATGCCACAAGCCATTGCATACATAGCAGTACAGGTGAGCACAGGCAGCTGGACAAGCATAATGGTGACCATGGTGATAGCTCCAATTTGCTCTATCAAGTTGTGGCACATGTGACTGGTCAATGAATTGTTTGATTATATGAAATTCTACAATGCCATCATCAAATGACAGAAGATGCTGAGGAAAAAGAGTTCATCGACAAACTTTTGTTATGGTGGAACAGGTAAGTGGATATTTCTTATGACAAAGTAAGCAAGCTCAAGTTGTTAAATAGGAATATTCTTGGTTGTGAGGCCATTCTAGACTTCAAGCCCCTGTCAATTGAGAGCTCCTCAGTCATGGCATCATTCAAGAAGCAGTGCACAGAGAACCACAGGGTGGAAGGATAAGCCCCTACAAAATAGAATTTACAATTTGCACTTTCTGATAATCTGTACCACAGTGATATTCTATGAAGCAAAATAGAAAGAGCCACAAATTATCAACTTTTGCAGATAAGGCCTACTGGTGCAACAAAAAAGTAAATGCAAGCACTGGGCAGGATTTTGCAGAATTTCTTTCCTCCACAACATCCACAAGAATTTCAAATTGGCATGGGCAAACAAGAACTTCAGTAAATGGCAAAGATGTGGACTATTTTATGTCAATATACTGAATGTTTAAGCTCACTGTCAATTTCACATTAGCATTGATATTTTGCTTCAGTGCAATAAAAAGATTGTTGGGTCAAGTTGAGCTGCCCACTCACAATGAGTAACCATACTAACATTTCAGATTTAGAGATATACAATGCAATTGATAATTGCTGTGTGGCATCTAACATATGAATACATCTTAGGTACCTCATGCATGTCAAACATAGTGGCTGCTGTCAGGAGCCACTGTCAATCTGATTTGTTTGTACCAAGGAACTAATGCTTATTTCTACCTTGAAGCTTAATACTTCTTACCTTCTTTATGTATGTCATGCAGATGTGCTACTGATGGCAAGCCTTGTCGATCTTATCTATCTGACCAATGTGATCTACCCTTATAAGGGCTTATACTCACACTGACTATTGGCAATAAGTATAATGCTGACCAAAGTGGCCCAACTATAGGACAAAGTGAGGTTGGCCAATTTGTTGTAACCTCCATGACAAGTGCAGCATGTGGCCTACCCATATAAGGGTTTTTTCACTTTTTAGTTATTGGTCAGTATATAAAGGTTTATAAGGGCAATATAAGAGATTCATGATTCTTGTGATGTGGTAGGTGCCAGTTGGAGGTAGTGAATAGTAAGCCACCAAACTGCAAAGGCCAAGAATAACATACTCTGGACATATGCTTTCAACAACTGCCACACTGGTAAGAAAAACAAAAAACTGCAGCAGCTTAAGTTGTGGTGCATGCAGTCACTGATTCATGGCATACCATAATGCCTGCTCAATTCTGACTTTTCTCAACTTGTCTCAATCTCAGTGGGATCAATACTCACTAGTAGTCATAGCTGATGTCAGAATTCAAACTCCGAGTGATGTCATATCATAACAATATTGTAACAAGAAGACTAAGCAAGTGGGCTTGCCCCATCATCCAGCACAGTGCCCAATGTCTTGTCCGTGCTTGCCAAGGATCGATGGATGACCAATTCAATACTACTGTACTCGACGACTTGTAAGTTTTGTGGATTTACCAATTGTTAAACTGACTCCAAGTTCCATAGCTTGTTACAGCACCTTGACTGGGTCCCGGAGTCTATCACTCCAGCCATATCAATTTGGGACTACCAGCACGCAAGTACGATGGAGCAGCGACCAGAGCAACTGGTCCCAATGCCTGCATGGCCTCAGCCATCCAAAGAGTCTACTACCCAGGCCATGTCCTTTTGGGACTACAACCTCCCAACGAGTATGCTAGTGAGTACACAACCATGACTAGCCAAAACACTCATGACCAGTGAGCACACAGCCACCAGCACATACCCAACCACGACCGGTGAGCACACAGCCACAAGCATGTACCCAGCCCAAATCAGTGAACATGCAGCCACCACCAGTGCATACCCAACCGTGACCAGTGAGCATGCTGCCACCAGTGTATATCCAGCCCAAACTAATGAATATGCAGCCACCAGCACATACCCAACCATGACCGGTGAACACACAGCCACCACCAGTGCATACTCAATCACGATTGGTGAACATGCAGCCACCACTGGCAGCCAATGTCTCGCCACAAGTCCCTCAACTTAGCCTGCATGCAGATTTTGATGATGGACTCTGGAAACTGTCTGATAGTGATGATATTGTCGAAAAAGAAAATAATTCCATGGTAGTGATGCAAAACATGGATTGAAGTGCCATGTTTGAAGCCCATCGATCAAAGTCTATGAGAAGCCAAGAGGAAAAAGACTAAAGGGGAAGGCGAAGTCCCAAGGGGCTCCTGTATCAGTCGAAGAGGCAGAGGGTGGTCGATGGTCACAGGAAGACATCACAATATTTATTTTGGAGGTTTTCGAGAACCAGTGGCCTGAGTTCAAAAAGAACCATCACTATGTCCTCAAATCAGTAGGTCTTTCATCATCTTTGTGTTTACTATTGATGAATGTTTTTGCAGATTGTTGACAATAAGCTCTTGTCAGTCCCACATAATGTCAAGGCCTGGACAAGCAAGTTTGAGCACCTGCAAAGGACTTGGAAGTACTTGAATGACTTTGAGACTTGGACTGGGAATGGTGGGGGGGATCCTAACCTTCCAGAGAAGAATCTGAAGGATTGTATTTGAAGGTACAGAAAGGCAGGTTGAAACGTTGGAAAACTTTCTGCCAATTCATACAAGCAATGGAAGAAGTTGAGATGGTATGAGATGATGGCAACAGGGTGAGTGTTTGTGGTTTATAATTATGGTGTTATAATTGTTTGTTTAGTCTTGAAGTGCATCCTGGTGTATGCTGTGAGGATGAACACCACTCAGCCTTTATTTCAGATGTTGAGGAGTTAACATCTAGTTCTGAAGGTGAGGATGATAGTATCCAGACTCCATCTTGACCTCCTCCATCATCTCTGGCTCAATCTTCATCTTCATCTGCTCATAAGCACAACATGTCTACAACAACTTCTGGAGTTCCTATTCCACCCTACAAGAGTTGTCAAGGATGTCAGAGTGGTCAAAGTGGAAGCTTTGGAGTCAATGCTGGGGAGCTCTTCACAGCCATGACTGCTCAGATGAAGCAGCATATGAAGGCTGAGGAGACTCGTACTGACTTATTGTGCAAAAGGGAATAATGTGAGGCTCAAGAGGCCAAGTTCAAAAATGCAACAGAGATTTTGCGTAATTCTGAAGGTTTGGATGCTGATGTTATCAAGGCTGCAAAGGCATTTGTAGCTCAGTGCTTTATTAATCAGTAGATTTATTCTAATGGATAAATGTCACATAGTATCTGCTCACACTGTCTTTGTCCTTCTCTTCTAAGCCATTCATCTGACTTCCATTCAGGAATATCAATGGGATGATTGATTGGTGGTGCTCCATGATTGGACAGATCAGGATCTTCATCATCAATATCTTCAGCTATTGGATTGTCACCAAAGATGACATCAGGATGTCTTCTGGATGATCTTCAAGGTCAAGACACAGATTGTGCATAACCATGAGTGCATGGACCAGACAATAGGTGTTTTGAATCTTGTTCTCTGGTGGAAGATCTTTTAAAGCAGGAAAGCGACCTTTGAGCAATCCAAAATCATGCTCTACAGAGATGTGAATGCTTGAGAGATGGTTGTTAAAGTTACAATGGCAAGATCGCTCTGCCATATCTCCATGACTATTCACTTCAGGATCAGTAAATGGACACAGAATATATGGGGAGGAAGGATAGCCTAGTTCAATATAAGCAACTATTAGAAATATATATATTAACCAACCTTTATCAGCAAGTAGCAGTTTATGCTCAGGGAAGTTACCAAAGTGGATATGTCTGTTTTTCCAAACAAATGATGATGTCCACATTGTAACATCAGCAACTGAGCCAGGCCATCCCATATCAAAAGAGGTGAAGCATTGAGTATGGTCAACAGTAGCCTGGATGTTGATCTAAATATATAGTCAATCAAAGTTTATCAATAGTGAATAAATGACTTACTGCAGGAAATTTCTTTCTGCAAAGATATGATGGACCCATCACATGAGGCATCTCATTCAAGCGAATGAGAGTACCATCAAGCATTCCAATGCAACCTGGAAGTCCATAGTGATCCATGATATATTCTGAAACAACTGCCTGGTGTGCATCATCTCCCCATGTCAGCACCTTCAAACCAAGCTCTTGTGGACAACCCTATAACAATAGAGGTGAACTGTGCCTGTCCCAAGTTCCATTTCCTTTGCAGTGCGAACTGGATCAGCTCCTCAAGCACCATAACATATCAGAAAACAAGCAAGTTGAAATCATACTGCCTACTGTGGTTTATTTCCTGTTGAAGTAAAAATGGGATTTTGTTCCAGGAAATATACAAGTCAGTCAAAAGTCTTTTGTCCAACTCTATTGTCTTGCTTGGATTTATTTATTATAGATGCTATTCCTAGAACTCATCTAAATGTGTAACGAAACTCACAATCTGACCAGCCTAGAGCAGTTATGAACCATGTTGCACATTTCTCAATTTGATTGTATGGTTCTTGTGATCCTTGTCCAGAGAGAGAGACAGCCATGGTAGCAAGCCCAGTACTCATCATTTGAAAGTTCATCTGGCTGCCTAAGTCTGTTTCATCACCAGGGTCATCAAGTCCAAGCTCCAGCACAAGATTTTCAGCAAGTGGTTCTGCACTAGCAAGGGATTGCATATAAGCAGCAGATAAAAGAAGAAGTTGTTGCAGATCTTGCAGATCTGGAGCTTGAGGCATATTGGACTGCAGCAAGCTTGTACAGTGCCAATAGTTGAGTGAGAGCAAGCAACAGAGATTGATTGTGACTGATTATCGATCAATCAGTATATTGCTTATGTAATATAGCAGTGACATGCCATGTTAGGGGTACAGTGAGTGCTGACCAGGCATTGGGCACTGTGCTGGACAACGGGGCAAGCCCACTCACTTAGTCTTCTTGTTACAATATTGTTACAATATGACATCACTTGGAGTTTGAATTCTGACATCAGCTTTGACTACTGGCGAGTATTGATACCACTGAGATTGAGACAAGTTGAGATAAGTCAGAATTGAGTAGGCCTATAGTGGCGCTCACATGCTTTTCTAACTCACTCTGAAACCATTCTGACAGCTGTCAGAAGGTGCCAGAACTGTCAGAAAAAGTTACCTGAAAATCAAAAGTTGCTCAAAAACTTTCAAATTCCAACACTTTGCTGGCTGACAAATCAGTCCATGCCACACTGGCACATGGGCTTCACACCACCTTTATATGATGAATGCACTAAGGTCAAAGAATTCTCCAAGTCAAATATGTGATTAGGTTGAAAATTTCATTTAGTAGCTACTATACAGCGCAAATGCAGGGAATCTAGGGTGGGAAAATTGATGTTACATTTGTAGAATTCATGACAATCTACTGTAAATATGCCAGACAATTCCCTCTTGTCTAATTCTTGGACAGTTACAGGATTTAACTTGAATGTAAAGCCAATCTGCCATAGAATATCACCAGAATTCACAGCTCCACTATCCAAAAAATTCATGATCCCACACATCCACTAAAAATACTATATATGGACATCCATTGCTTCTATGATACTGCTGTATACAACCATGGTTTTGGGGGCAAATACTAGATGATTTTGGCATGACAACAGCTCATTTTCTACCTTCATCTGCCCCTCAACATCAATGCTACCTGAAGGTAACCTTTGGCTGCCTTGAATGACCCCAAATGATGCATTTGTGGGGCAAACAAATGTGGCAGCACTAGCATACAACGATTTCTTTTTGGCAGGATCCAACAGTGCCAATCTTGTGATGAACACAAGTTTCACAGCTCAAATAGAAGATGCACTCCCCCCAGGCACTACAATGGATGGTGTTAATGCAAATGCAAGTTTGGGGATCCATAGCACATCTTACCTGCCTGTTCCCCTCCCTCTGTTTGTGAGAACCTCTACTGTGCCTTTGGCTAATCAGAATACCATTACAAAAATGACCTCGAAGTCAGCAATCCTTGCTGAACTCAAAGTGGCCAAGCAGTGCACCACTATTCTTAAAGAGTGTGAAAATATGCAGGAGGTAGCTGTTGCTTGTGAGCTTGCAAACCTTCATGTGCAATGTGACCAGAAATGTGCTATGCTCAAGCAAGAGATCCTTGATGAGATTGCTGAGCTCCATGCAGCTGTAAACAAAGCCAAAGCAGCCATGCGCATGGATATTGATGATTTGAGTTTGGGTAGTGATGAAGAAGGCAAGAATGGGGTCAATGATGAGACACATCACAAAAAGGAAGCTAGTACTGCTGCATTTCATGACACTACTCTAAAGATATGGACTCACCAAATTATTGTCTGTTTGAACAATGTTATTAATCACTTATCTTATAAGTCTGTCACCAGACAATTATTTCAATGGTTGCTAGATGTAGCAAAACTCACACCCACTATCATACCCTGGTGGCCAAAGGAGGGTGAAGAGTGGCCAGTTGACATTCAACAAATGAACAGCATCTTTGGTTCTGCTGGGAGAAGGTGGCTCATTATCCTGACAACCACATAGCCATTCAGAAGATTATTACCTTCATTTGACAAAATGGCCCCACCACCAAGCCCACTGTTGCTGGACTCTTGGCAGATATTAGTGAGAAGGATCTTGAGCAGAGGATCATAAAGAAGTTCCAAGACCTGCAAAGAGTACTTAGATCAATTGGAAAGCATGCCAGTAACTGCCAGGTCAAGATTGAAGAGCCCATCAAGGCTCTAAGTATAGCAGTTGATGAAACTAAAGATGAAAAGAAATCAGTAGGGCTTTCAAAGGTGATGTGACTGAGTGGTGCTTGAGGGGTATTATGTCTTCACCTTTTACATTCTCACAACTGATGCATTTTTGATAGAAGGTTGATGTATGCATTTGTAGACTTGATGCACTTCTGGCCAAATCACCCTGGAAGGATGTCAAGTATCAACCTGCACTTGTTGAAAGTATGATGTCTGACAATGAAGATGAGTTAGATGGGAATGGAAAGAAGACAGGGAGATATGTTTTACATGCTCCTGAATGGCATAGCCAAATCGTGTGACATTGCTTGGTTTTAGGAGTAGCTGGAATGCTGACATAGGATTGCTATAGGTGCAAGACTACTTTGATGTCATTGACAAGTGCGAGGATCTGATGGGAAGTAATCACTACATGATCCATGTGAGAGGGGAGCCCAAACCTGCACTGCTTCCTACAACAAAGAAAATGGAAAACAAGGCATGAAGGTGGATTGTCTCACCTGAATGGCTCATCAAGCTTGAGAACAAGAAGTATGATATGGCAGCATTTCTTATCAATGATGGTAGGGCATGGGGTGATCCCAAAGATTCAGAAGAGATGCTTGCAGGACAGAAGTGGGTGAGAGCTGAGAAGAAGAAGATTGCAACCAATAAACAGATGAAGCTTGAGGAGACTGGGAGACCAAAAGCAAAGAAAGCTGGAGCAAGAAAGAAGGTTGGAGAGAAGAAGGTTAGCAAAGAGACATGAACATACCAGCAATGCCCATGGCAAGTTTGAGCAAGGTGATATTGGGTGATGACAACTTCTCTCCAGATGAAAACTAAAAAGTACATAACATATTTGATCACTTCTCATCATCTAACACCTCCCAGTCAGTCTTCTTCATCAATCAGTTCATCAGGTTCATTTCCAACCTATATTCAAGCTCATGTCAGGAAGTGAGCAGTGTCAGTAGATGGGCAGGAAGGTCTATTATGCATACATTATCATATGAAACAGAGATCCAGATCACATGAGTAAGCCAGTATAAGAGGAAGTGGCAAGTCAATTCTTGAGATCAGAATGACCTCATGTTCACGAAACAAATTTGCATATGTTACATGTATGCCAAGAGTTGATGAGCTCAGAGCACAGAAGACAAGTACTTACTGTCCTTTTCAGGAAACCTTGCCACATGGGAAAATATTACAAAAAACATGCTGTATCTCAGCCCCACTGTATCTTCTCAACAACACATCAGAACTAAAAGAAAAAGCTACCATTCGACACCGACAGGCCCCCCAAATCCAATCCACATTGACTAATTGGAGTAGAACATTTTTTCAGTATTTCGGTATTGGTATCATGTTAGGTCGAGCATCATTGGCTTACAGTGAATATATAGCCATGCTGCAAGGGCAGAAAGTTTCCCCCATGCTTCAATAGGCTATCATACAACTATCTAGGCTGATCAGGAAAGACCACATTGCTGTTGGCCTTGACTTATCCATTTGCACTGTTAGGCATGTCCTATCATATTTTGAAGCCCATGGATCCATCCCATAAGATGGCAGTAAAAAAAAAGAAAAGTAGGCTTCTGCAGAATGTTGATGTTGAGGTAAGCCCAGAGTTTATGAAATTTATGACTTACAATGTTTTATCACAGTTTTTGCTCAGAAAAATTTGAAAAGCACCTGATCTGTACCTTGATGAACTGCAGGAAGTTCTAGCAATGATGGCCGGAGTTAAGGTCTTACACTTAACCATATGGTGCACACTTTGCAGAGCAGGTTTTATGATGAAGCAGGTAACTGTATGATAGTACCATACTTCATCTGATGCTCACTTTTCTCTAAGATTACATGTGTCGCTGCTGAACGTTCAGTCCAGAAACACCTTGACTATCTTAGTAGAATAGGCAAGTATGAAGCACAACAACTTGTCTTTGTAGATGAGAGTTCTGTGGATCGCAGAACAACTTATCATGGATGAGCCTGGTCAATCTGAGGAACAAAAGCTCAATGTAAGGCTTTTTTTGTACAAGGACAATAGTGAGCATAGTGTTCATTGTGATGATTGTGATTGTCACTAACTATCTGAAAGCTTTTCTGTTCTTCCAGCATTGTTCCTTCACAATGGTATCTTGCATTGCAACATTGTCAAGGGATCATTTTCTATAGAAGGTCCATTTCATGATGGGCAGTAGTTTTGGTATTCAGGTCCACAGGCTGTGACCTAGGCACTGGCTGCCACTTACTAGTAGTATGCTAGTAGTACAAATTAGTTGAGATAGATGTCGTATAGAGTAAATGTCATGCTTACCTTTGAATGCTGTCAGTTGCTGACACCCAAGTTAGAAGGAGCCCATGGAGCACTATTTCTGCAAGCAGTGCTAACACAGCCTTTACTCTCATTGGGCACACAATCAATTCCAGTCTCTTAACATCTACAGCATTCAATAGCACCAGCTGTTATCTCACATTTGAGCTTGCAGATGCACAGCCAGTGTAGGCCTTTGTTTTCTGACCTGTCAGATGTATAGATTAGTAGTGGACTTAGAAATAAAATAACTTATCACCTGCTGTTGACTGAGCATTGCTCAATGGCACCTGTGTTTTTGAGTGAATGGCTCTGGTCCAATGTTCAGACTGCAATATACTTATCAATTGGCCTCATGATTCCAATGCTGATGATGTGATAATCACTTGTGGACGGACTTTGAATAACTTGTACATGCACACATCAACGAACTACCCTTTACTAGTACACTTCAAGTTGACAGAAGATGTCTGCACCATCATGTATACTTCTATCTGCTGCCAAATGCACACCCTTTGTACTTGAATCTAATCAGCACACCTATGCCAACTCCATCATGGACAAAATCAAGCTCACACTTGTCCTTCCTCACCAGATTGGTCTTAGCTAGTTCAGACTTAGATTTCTGACCGTTCTTTCCAGGCCATTTGTACTTCTGAAGATGTTGTCCAAGTAAACATTTCAGCGGCCTCTGGCGATATGGGTATCCTTCCAAACCACATCCCTTCAATCAAACCCCTCCATTCTGGTGTTCTGAAAGTAATTGAATCAGGAAATATCTCCAAAAAATGGTTTGATGTGTCATTGTGGTAGTGCCCATCAGTATCTGGATCACTGAACTGAACTACACAGTGTCCGGTGGTTTCGCAAACATTTACCCTGATAACCATTTCACAATTAACAATATAATTGCAGGTGCCCCACTTGAATCTTTCTTGCTTGAGGTATGCCAGTGATCTTTCTTGGAATGCCAATGTTTCTAATTGACTAACCCATTTTGTCAAGGCTATTCATGCCAACCTACAGGAGGTACTGAAAACTGCCTCTAGGATGTCAGACAATCTCAAGTTTGAGGCTCAGATAGAGGTGGACATTTATAAAGCTCTTTAGTGAGCTCTGAGCTCAAAATAAATGTACTATCTCATTGTCACAACTGTGTTTCACACATAACTACTTGTAGGAACAAATGTTGACTCACTACTACCTGCTACTTGATCAATGAACCTTCTGTATTTCAAACCACCCATTCGATTGGGAGTTTGTGTCCAAGGAGGTCATTGGACAACACATTGGAAGATATCACCCAGCCTTAGAAATTGTAATTTTGAAATTTGATTATTTCTCAATCGGTCAACTTGGAATAGATTCAGACGGCCTGTCAGTGTTGAATGGTAGCTTTTTCTTTCAGTTACGATGCGTTGTTGAGAAGGTACAGTGGGGCCGAGATAGTGTGTGTTTTTTGTAATATTTTCCCATGTGACAAGGTTGCCTGAAAAAGACAGTAATGAAAAGCAAATCATGACATACTATACAGTAGGTGCCAAGGGAGTGAGGGAATTGTGTCATCTGAAAGCATTTGTCAGACTATGGCACAGACTTGAGGTATTTTGTTTGAGAGACCAACCACAACAAGCACAACAATCTGTACTGGGGATCATGTTGCATTATCTGAAACAAAGGCAAATGAGTTGGCTTGAGTCCATCTGTTCATTTCACAGCCATAGCATATCCCATCTTTATGAATATATGATAGTGCCCATGCAACCTTATCTGCAAAAAAAGGTGTTTCATTGCCAAGGGCAAGGTCATTGATAATATTGAGTTCTGGCCAAAGTTCATGAAAATAGTCAAAAAGAAGGTGATAAAAGATGCTGGAAGGCCCATAGGTTTGTAAGTTGACAAACTTGGCCTGTCTCAGAGGCAGCTGCATGCTGTCTAAGTCCAGCTAATCAACAATTTTATGTTTTCATAGTCAGCCACTGATGTACCTTGAGCTGCTTCACTCTGGTAGACTGCAATCTACATCATTAACACAATCCATTCAGTTGCCTGGGACTTAATGACATATTCAAGGGCTTGCCATTGAAGGAGGTGTGTGTTCTCTGGGAGGGAAATTAAGTGCTTATATATGAGATGAGTTTGAATCCAGTTGCACATTAGAGTCAACTCCATGCAACTGCCATCATAGCCATTGAGTTTTACTCATTTGAGCATGCCATTGCCATTGAAATATTCAAAACCAAAGAGCCACCAGGAGTATACTGGTTCAAACTTCTTGATCAATGATAATCAACCAGCCTCTTACTCACCATTACTATCAAGTCGCTATTGTACCACCCATGTGGCAAATGCCCAGAAACCACCATGTGATATGTATTCCTCCATCATCATTGTTGTGCATAAGACGACTTGTGCACTGACCAATCCTATCTGGATGACATTGCCTCAAACACCAGCCTCTTTCATTATCCATGACCTCTAGAGAATGAGGACTGCTGTTGACTGAAATTTGAGAAAGTCTCAGAGGGTACTGGCACAGTATTGGGTGACACTCCAGTGGAGCAGGAGATGGGTCAAATTTGGGAGCATGAAAATCCCCTCAAGGATTGCCATAGTATTTCTGGTGCAGCTGGCCAAGTGGAGGTGGGTGATGCATCTGAAGATCTCAAAGTCAGGTAGTAAGGTGTAGGGATTGTAGAAAGTGGAGGATAATCCTGTGTGGAGTTTCTTTCAACTCAGTAAACCATTCAGGGAGGCAGACTGTAATGACAACTTGGTGATATTCTGACACAATCTGAGAATCTGCACAATAGTAGGTATTTAAACTAATCTTCTGAAGGTTAAAATGAATAAGAGTTCCACAGATGAGCTCTCCTGCAGGATGCATAGGAAGGCAATGGCTTTTTCCTCATGCCACAGGTTAACTGTATGGTACATGTTATGGCAACAGCCTGTGCAAGGTCAGTGCCCCATTGAACCTGTTAATCATTTTTACTCATCATGTGTGCACTCTCTTGGCTATGTGTGCATAGCAGTGAATATCCTGCTCACTGGTGAGCATCAAGAAGATATAGTGTTGAAGCTCTAAAGGAAGTTAAGGGGATTGGAGGCACATCTCAAAAGCTGGGGGTGAGGTGAGTAAACCCCTTCCAAATCATTGGTCCTTATAGTTTAATGTGCTATTGGGATAGAGACTAACAAGACACCCTTCCAGGCTGACCCTCCACTTGCTTGGAACTATGTTTGTACACCTTTTCCGCCCACAGGAAGGACAGTGATCTGAATGGTGGTGCAGGGAAGACAACCAAAAATTTCTTCAACCCTCCAGGAATGAGCAGGTGACAGCACATTTTGGGGGGGCGTCCCTCTAGTATGGTCTCTTTTGTTTGAATTCAATAACAGGCTAACCAATTAGAGTCCACTCTCATTAGCTGTTCCTGGTCCTCTGTCATGACTTTGGCCTGATACTTGGCCAGAGTCAACAGTTCATCCCTCACACTTCTTCTGTATCCCATAGTATGCTGATGGTATCTCCTTCCAACAGTCAGGCTTCTGTCCAGTCCAAGGGCAACTGTGCTCTATTTTGTCTGCTAATGGTGATGGCAACAGCAATCTCACACCCTTGCTTGCCGCTCTGCATCAACTGGTGATGTTAGCATCATGGGTTGACCAATTGGACACCCTGCAGTCCAGAGAGACAAACACTACATTGAAGTAAGTTTGTTCTCAATAATAACATGAGCAGTGGACCTCTCCCTTTTTCCTTCCCAGTATAGCTGAGTGGCACCAGCATGGAAGAGGCCTCAGAAGGCTCATTACTATGTCTGACAACATCAATAACTTTCTTGCTAAAGCTGATTGACAAGGTGACCCTGAAGCTGCAAGTTATATCCCTTCCAAGGAGTGAGTCTGGAAAGCATTGCCACTGGTTTGTGTCATGATCTTATTAGAGAGGATTGGCTCTATGCATGCTATAAGGAGCTTTAAACCTATCTGCCTGAATTGCTCAAATGGACCACTCAGACCAAAGATATGGATAAGGTGGCAAGCATTGTGAAGGCAGTGAGAAGCTTCCAGGATTGACTTCATGCAATGGCACTACTAACTATGGTGCCAAAGCTGACGGAAGGTGTGGATGCTGCATGCAGCAATGATGCCTCTCATGTCAAGACTGCCATAATCCTATAGCTTGAGGTGCCAAATTCTCTTGCTGCAGAGCTAACTCCCTATAAAAAGGCTGGCTGTGAGTTTAACAATGACACCTCAGGCTAACTCCTCTGCCCACCTGAATATGATTGGGACAATGTCCAGTAAGTCTAATGCTACCTTCAACCCTCTCACTCTTACTACAGTGGTTGCATTCAGAGACTGCCAGAAGATCCATGAATGGGATCCGGATTTCCTGGTCACTGCTCACTCTTGGCCATGCTTTCTCTATGAGAATGAGCAGTATAACCAGGACAATCATGCAAAGGGGTTGTTCAAGGGCAAAGTACTACTCAAGGCATCTGGCTAAGCTTTCCAATGTCCACCATCAGTTAGCAGATGTTACTAGGCGTTCAAGTCAATATTCACATCCCCCACCTTGGTTGATGTTGATGAAAACCTTGAGCTGCAATCTAATTTACATGTGAAGCAGAGCCACAATGGAGAAAGACACATGCACACCAACATAGCAGCTTTTCTCAAGATGAAGAAGGTCACCCTACAAGCCATCACTTACATAGCCATGCAGGTGAGCATCACATGTTCCAGCAACGTAAGACTTTGACTATAGCTACAGGTATGGTTTGCATTGTTGAGTTGGGGTAGCTGGAGGATGACAGACAAGCTCTTCAACCATCAATTCTACAAGGAGATAGTCAGGTGTTTGAGGAGATGCAAGATGCAGATGAGAAGAAGTTTGTAGACAATCTCCTATTGTGGTGGAACAGGTAAGCCCTTCTCTTGCAAGATGGCTGCAATTCATGGGGGTTTCTAGGCAAGTTTTAGGACATGAGGCAGTGCATCTCTATAGCCCACAGGATGTAGAGAAGGCATCAGTAGTGGCTTAATTCAAGAGGTGGCATGTGAATAATGCTCAGACACAAGGAGAAGTAGCATAGTGCCTGGAAGTGTGTTGAATTCACTCATACTATATCCAAATCACAAATTGTAATATATTGTGCTCAACAAATGAAGAATGGGTGCATCTGGCAAGAAGGTGCCAAGCTCTCTACATTTAAATCTTCAAGATGTCCTTTGCCATAATTTATATTCTACTATGGAACCTAAGTATGAAAATAGCTCATTGGCATAGCTGGACATCTTTGCTCACTGCACATTGGATATATAGGAAGTATTAGTTGGGAGAAGGAAATCACATTGGTAGTATATGTGATATGAACATTAATGCCACTAGTTGCTCACAGCAAAATTCTTGGTGAGCTTCAGCAACTCCTATCATACTGATAATGGCTTATGGAAATTAGCAACAAATTTGGTTCTTACATACATTGATAATTGGTATCACGGCTGTATAATCCATGCAACAGTTACAGCTATAATAGAAAAATACTTGATGGCCAGATATATATTTGGTACAAATGTTGCCAAATTGTGGGCTATAGTGACTGTTGTCACATTTGTGTCAGTTCAAGGCTTATGTTGCATTCGAGATACCAATCTAAATGAATATACATGTTTTATATTTGGCACTATATATAAGGGGTATATAAGGGGATTAAAACATGTTTGGGGTTTTGGTGATGATGAATACAGATACAGTTAAAAGGCTTCAACCTCCCAAAAATCCTTTTTTCCTCCCATCCCTCCTTTCTCCTGATTCATCAGCTAGCATAGCTAAAAACTTGGTACTGCATGGCCAAGTGCTTGATGTTGTCCATGCAGTTGCACATGAACAAGCTGCAAGATGCAAAGAAGACATGAAAGCGTGCTGATAAATGGCCTAGTAAGTCTATCCAACAACCCCACTACCAGGGTGCTTCCTTGGGTTGAGCTCAAGGAGTGCACAAACTCATTTCATGCCCACTAGATGATGCTCTATAGCAATCCTGCTCTTCATGTTTCTGGAACATGACTTAGTATCTATCAAATACCACTGTTTGTTACTGAGCATGTCCTCAAGCATGTCACCATCCACATCATTTGGGATCCACCATGGAAGTCATAAGTATGCTACAAGAAGGAGGTAACAAAAACACAAAACTAAGGCAGCATGCCTGAAGCAGGCAAATATTGTTTATCAGTTGGACCATGTTGATGCTGTAACAGGTAAGATATGGACAGTGAAACTTTGCATGAAATTTGAAAGTTCATTTCAACTCTGGGTCATGTGTGACACCCCATGACATGGTACTGCCACACAGAATGATCGGGTTACTTCCTCAATTATAAATGCCCTATACCCTTCCCTTATCCATGTCAACCATCATGTCTATGTCTAGCACATCATCAAACCACTCCTTGTGCTCACAAGGGCCACTGGTCATCAACCCTCTTCAAGTCAGGGAAAGTCAGAACTCAAAAACTCACAAGAAAGCTGCCAACTGAATTGAGCAAGAAACTATGGTGCTTCTGGAATTCCTTATCACACAATATCCAAGGCTGGTGATGGGATCAATTTTAAGAAGGCTATATGGACAGCTGCTGCTTCTTTCATGGAGTCTAAATTCACTGTTATGAAGGAAGGTGCCAAAGATGCTGATTCTTGTGATTGTAGATACCAGCTGGCAAGTATTTCATTTATTTGATTGAACTTGTTCATTATTCAATAAAATAGATGAAGAAGCAGTATGCAGTGGTTGTCAATCTCAAGAATGCATCCGGATTCATGTATATGGATAAGGAGGGTGCCAGGATCACTCTTGCACAAAAGGATGTATGGGCCAAATATGTTAAGGTAAGTGTCAAATAATGTCAAGGGCTACAGTGGCTCAAATAAGTGTCCCAATGTTTGCATGTTTTGTACTAAAGGCAATAATTCCCAACAACCACTCATTCTAACCCTAGACTATAAGTGTATGAAATGCAATACACACTCTTGGCTCTCTGCCACTGCAGGAATTAAGGAATTTGGATAACATCTGATTAAATGGTAG
>JBBPQO010000080.1:0-18521 GCA_038092535.1 Xerocomus subilludens | reverse complement strand
TGGATGTCCCATCCAGCTCTGCTGGCCCCTTCTCATTGACAATCCCTTTTTTGAGGTGGAGGGTGGTGGTGGCACCCCCATTGCACTCACACCTCCACCTCCACCGTTCTGTTCTTGCTCAGTCAGCATCTTCATGATGCACCCACTCCCACTGCCTCCACCACTTCATCCTGAAAGAGTAAGGAGCATGCCCCCCCTGCTAGATATGAGGAAGTGGCCCCTCTTCTTCCTTATGAGGATGAGGAGATTCCCCTCAATGTCACACCTCCTGCCCCTATGTAGGAACACCCTTGAATGTTTAACATTGTGATTGTTCCCTTCATTCAAAGGAAACAAACACCTGCCATACATTCTTGTTCTGGATGACAGCACTGACCAGAATGGTCAAAAAATGTTGTTCTTCCACCACAAGTGCAACCTCCATGCCCACCAAGGCAGAAAGAGAGAGGAAGCTTTGCAGTCCCTTCCAAACAACACTATAAGCCACCAAGTAAAGAGGGAGTTCCCTGATTCCACTCCTTAATTTGAGGAAGAAGCAATGGGATCCATCTGCCTATTCAATGGGTGTGATGAAATCTGTGCCATCTTTGAGGAGGTGCAACAAGAGCCAGCAGATAAAGTGCCAAGGATATGCCAGGAATTGGACCTGGTCACTTACCTAAACCTCTGGAAGAGGCACAAGGACTGAGGAGCATGTTATCATTTCCAAGGTTCAGCTGCAGGCACCTCCTCCCTCTTACCAGGTCATTAGACCTGCATCCACCATGTCCATGTCTGTTCACATCCACTAACCAAGGGGTCATATCCACCTCAACCTCAAGACAAGGGTCCCTCTACTACCTCATGAGGCTCCACTCCTCAATGGCCCTGTCAATGAATGGGTCAGCTTCATCAAACAGTGCCAGTTACAGTGTACCAGCCTGGTGGAGTGGAACAGCCTCCAAAAGATGTTTCCTGGAGCATTGGGACAGTGCACCTCTATGATAATGACTCTGTGCTGGATCATCCCAGCCCCTCAACCATCCAAGGTTTCCTTCTCATGGAATGACTTAACCCAGTCCCCCTCACTAGTTATGACTGTATGGTCTGGCAGTGCTGATTAATTAATCTCTTCCTCATACTGGGTCAGTACAATGTACTCCTCAGATGGGCTGAGGTTAAACCAGTGGTCCCCTGTGAAGTGCTATGATACAGCTCATTCTCTAAGGAGGTCACTTTGACTGAGATTGCAGCCTACCTTGCTGCTAATGGGATGATGGCACAGGATGTTCATGCATGTTAAAGATGATGTAGGAGTGTATATTCCCCTGCACTCATATCCTCCTATCATTGACCAACCCCACACTTATCCTCATCATCCTTCCTACATTTTCACCTCTCTCTCCCTCCTTTCAGTCATTTGCAATAATCCTAGGTCAAACCCACTTGTGACCTGCATATACACTGAAAGATATAGAAGTGGTTTTGATATGAGGTAGGCTCTTCCCAAGGGGTTCTGGTAGGTTGGTATAGGTGAGAAGGGGTAGTGAAAACTTATCCTAGCACTTGAAATCAAGTTTGATGAGACTGGATGACCTTTGTGACAAGTCTGGTGAGTATCCAGCTCAATTGTCAAGTGTCCAGTCGAGTTGATGAGTGTCTGGTTGATGTTTGGTGCAGTGATGAGTGTCCAGTTGGTTTTCCAGACCAAAGAGATGAGCCCAGTTTATGACTGGATAAGTTGATATGAGGTGAGAGAGAGTAAAAGAGCAGAGAGGAGTTGAAGGGCAAATGTTCCCCAAGGTCTTCTCACAGAAGGGGAGTCAAAAGGTAGATGAATTGTTCACACAGGCACACAGAATTTTATAGTCTGGACATTTTCCCAGGACTGTCTAAGTAAAACATGACCATTGTGAGGTCACAAAATAAAATCATATGGTATACTGGCAGTATCATGACAGTCCAGACAACTGCAATCATATCCTATTCATCAGGATGGTGACAATCAAGGTCCTGCATATCAGACTGCAACAACATGAGAATGTCAAGAAAATAAAACTTACACTTGGACAACACCAGATAAGCTTCAGATGGACATGGGCTCATATGAAATGACCTAGGAATGCTTAGACACAGGAAGACTCATGCTCCTACACTGCATCCATATACAATGACATAACCAGGAATCATCACTGGTAAGTCTTTCTCCTACTGGATAAGCTCTAACTATGAGTCTATCCTTTGTTCATGTTTATCTCACTCCTGTATGTGTTATTTGATGGTTTCCAACCATCTTGACACTTTGAATACTGTAATTGGTATTTGTCTTGAGTCCAAGGTATGCCCAGACTATAAAGAGTGTACCTATGTACTCGGATATGATCTCACTTCAGTTTGGATCATTCTCTGGTCCATCCACCATTTTCCCCATCCATCCCTCTCATGCTTTCATCATCCTTGCCTTTGCTTTTCCTTGGGTTAAGTCAAACCCTTCACCACATTCACCACATTCCAACAACCTGCCATTGGCTTTTATCCAGGATCATCTGGAGAGTCACAGGTTTTGGTATCCAAGCTCCCTGGAGCTTCTAAGGACAAACTTACATTTTTCTCTTGGTTTCTCTCTATGGTCCCTTTAGGATTGAGCATTTCATACCCTCCTCACTATACCCTGCAGCAGACTTCATCCTGGGACTTCTTTCTTGAGCTCTAGGGTGTTTTTGATCTCTTCAACTGGAGCCCACCACAAAGGATCCAGAAGAGCCAATTGCAAGAAGACTTTGCCCAAATCTGCAGCAGGTTGAGCTTGAAAACTTAATCAACCAATTCTGCGATCTCCAATCAACACAGGATTCAGATTTCATTTGTCCTGTTATTTCATCCCCCACTGACACTGACAGATCTCCAAATTCTTGTATGCCAGCAGTTTTATCAGATTCCTCAAATGAGTCAGATAGGTCATGCATATTGTCTGCTGACAATTCTGATAACCAGGTGTCCTTGCAATTTCAATTGGATATCCACCTGTCATCAGGCTGCCCTCTCTCTTCAAATTTCCAATTTGATCGCCAGTCATTAGATACCCACTCTTCACCAAATTTCCAACACAATCAACACCTATCAAATATTCACCTGTCACTGAATTTCCAATCTGACCAACTGCCAGATTATTCACATTTCATCTCACCTGAGATCCCCAGCACATTTATCCACTCTTCACCCTGTGCAGATCTTTTTGAAAGGTCACATACCCCTGACCCCTTCACATCTTTTCCCTTGTCTCCTTTAACACCTTTATTCCTGTTCATGTCTCCCTCTTCTGTCTCATCCAATTTATCCTACCTTTTCTGTCTGTCTTCTCAGCTAAAGGCTATGAGGAACAAACTAGAACTTTCTCCATCTTCCATATTTGCTGAAGATCTCTGTTGCCTTCTAAATCTGTTTTATTTGGTATTGGGTCCTAGTTATACCTCATCTAACCTGAAAGCCAAGTTGAATCCATCTCCTTCACCACCTAACCCCTTTTCTCCTCCAATTATCCCTCCTATGGCTAATGCTTTCCAAATGCCTTAAGGGGTACTCATTTCCCAAATTTAATGGGAAGACACCTTCTCAATTACCTCATTACTTGGAGGACATCAAGTTTCTTGGAGGGAATGCAGCTCTCACTAACCAAGAGCAGATTAGGGCTGCTATTCACTATGCCAACTTGGACAAAGCAGAAGTATGGGAAACATTACCTGCTTTGTCCACAAACCCACTGGATTGGGATGCATTTGTAACCATGATTAAGGATTTGTACCCTGGATGCAAAAGTGAGATAATCACTATTGTTGTGCTAGTCTTCAATATCTCATTCAGGACTCTAGGAAGAAGAGCATAAGCAGCCAAGAAGACTTGGGTGAATATTGGCACAAATTCACCAAAATAGCCACAATCCTTATAACTTGAGGGAAATTGTCAGAAACTGAACACAATTCTATGCTCCTCTCAGATTTCCCACCTAAAGTAGAGAGCAGGACTTGTCACCAGCTGTTGGTAGTAAAACTGGACATTCATCCAGATGATCCTTACCCACTAACTAATATCATTGATGCTGCCAAGTCCCTGCTGACAGGTTCCATGCTCCATATCACATATACTATTGGATCCACATTCATGTCACCAGATTTGCATTTGCAATTCTGCTCACCACAACAACCTTCCATGCAACCTGTGGCAGCCTCACCTGGTTTGGCACGCATCAAGCAAGAGTCTACAAGTGCTCAACAGAACAGAGCTTGTGCATTTTGTGCAATCTTTGGTCACCTTATCAACAGTTGCTAACACATCAAAGAATACCTCCACATGGGAAGAATTATCCACAGCACCAATTGATGCCTTTACTTACCTGACAGCTCTCACATTCCTCATATGCCAGGAGCATGTTGCATCAAGGATTGCTTTGACTGCATTGCTGCAGAAAGGTCAAGTTCAGTCACTACTTCTACTAATACTCTGGTAGCCCCACATCTTGACATGAGATATCTGGTCTGTTACCAACATGGCAGAAGTGGAGGCAGTCATTGACTTTAAGCCCCTATCTTCTGCAGCTTCTATCTCAGAAGTGGAAGTATCTGATTCTCTCAACATTGCTGACCTGGATTTCCAGCCATTCATAGCACAGGCTTGGGCGTCCTCCAAGCTGCAAAGGAAGCTAAAGATAACCAGAAGAGTCCAAAAGGGCAGCATGTTTGATTCAATGGAGTTACTGTCCCTGCCAAACTCTGGGCCAAATGCAGAACATCCAAACCAAACCCACATACAGTGTCAGTCTCAGAAGAACAAGAACTGATCTCACCAGAGGTACAGCAATCATGGACAACCCCAGTATCCATACCTCTTCAACCTCCAACACCCCCTCTGACCTCATGCATTATGGAGAAACCTGCTATCAAACTTGAAAATGCACCTGCCTTGCCACCAGCTAACCAAGCATCTCCTTGCATTCCTGTTACTAATCCACCAATTTTCACCCCAGGGTAATATAGGTGCTCATTCATGCTTGAAGACAATATGGCCCCCAAGCATGTTCTAGACTGAGTTTTAGCAATGGCTATATCCATCACCATCAAAGATCTTTTTGCCATTGTGCCCAACTTCAGAAAACAATTTCATGATGCCAAGAAATTCATCCTCACCACATCCAATGCTATAATTGTTGGGCACAAGTGTACTTTTGAAGGGCAAATACCTCAAGGCACCAAGGTGAAGAAAATCCAGGACTGGCCTGAATGCACTTCTTTCAGCCAGGTCCATAGGTCTCTGGATATGTGCAGTGTTCTCCACATTTTAATCCACAATTATGCACAAATGGTGTGTCCTCTTGTTGATCTAACCTGCAAAGGCATTACCTTCACTTGGGGGGAACCCCAACAAGAAGTGATGCAGCATCTTAAGGATGCTATTCTCAAATCACCTGCTCTGCATCATCTTGACTACAAATGTGGTCAAGAAGTGATTTTAGCAGTCAATACATCCTATATTGTGGTCAGATTTGTTCTCTCACAGGAAGGAGATGATGGCAGGTGATACCCTAACCATTTCAGGTCTATTTCACTAACCAAAGTTAAAAGCTGATACTCCCAAGTGAAGCTAGAGTTGTATGGATTATCTGCACACTTTGTACAGCACACATTGTCATTTTCAATATTTCTAATTTCACTGTAGAAATGGATGTGAAGTACATAAAGGATATGATCAATAACCTGCACCTGCAACCAAATGCCACAATAAATCATTGGATCATGGATATTCTTCTCTTTCACTTCTGCTTGGTTCACATTCCTGTGGATTGGCATACAGGTGTTGACAGACTATCTCAACACCCCCCTTCTGAGTCAGATCCCCCTGAGGCCAATGATGTTGAGGAGTGGCTTCACCAGTCCTACTCCTTTGTGATGAAGTTACTTAATGATCATTTGCACATTCCACCCAATTCAAGTCATAATAGCAATTATCTGCTTTCAGCCTCAGATTTGGTTTCTCACTTCCAATGTGTTTCTCTTACCTGGTTGCATTGTTATTCTCATTTCTTTATTGTAATCACAACTTACATTTCAGCTGCTAGTACATACCCTTGAGAGCCAATCTGTGGTGACAACCTGGACTTGTATATGCAGGTAATGTGTATGCAAAATGGCATCCACAACACCCCCAATCCCTCATTCATCTAAAGTGGTTGCTTGCAATGCTAAACTCCAAAAGATCCACACATTTCTTGAAACCTGCCTATGCTTAGAAGGCTTATCCAATCAAGCTTTTAAATCCTTTGTCACTTCTGCCATGCATTTCTTTGTCCTAAATGGCAACCTTTGGTGTTGCAAACCTCAGGGTCATCATCAACTGGTCATCACAGAGGATTGTTGGTTTGGACTCATTAAGCAGGCTCATGATGACCTGGGGCACAAAGGTCCCTACACTGTCTGAACCCACTTTCTGTTGTGCTTTTGGTGGCCCCTGCTAACAGAAGATGTCAAGTGGTATATCCACACCTGCCATAAGCATCAAATCCACCAATTCCAATGACTGCATATTCTGCCAACCATTCCAGCAATCATTGGCCTGTTCTACAATGTGCATATTGATATGATGCTGATGCCATGTTCTGGCAGATTCCACTATATTGTGCAGGCACATTGTGTGATATCTGCATACCTGGAATTTCATATGTTACACTCAGAAAACACATTGGCGCTTGCATCTTTCATTTTTGAGGATATCCTCTGCCAGTGGGGACCTCTCTCAAAATCATTACTAACAATGCACCCAGCTTTATTCAGGCAGTCAAACTTTTAGCTTCACATTATTATATCCACCATATTCACATTCCCCCCTATAACTCTCAGGCTAATGGCATTGTAGAGTGTTGTTACTATGATGTCCAGGAGGCCATCATCAAAAGCTCCCCTGGGGGGGAAAGTGCATCAGCATCTCACTGTGCATTCTGTGTTTTGGGCTGAAAGAGTCACCATTATCAAATCTGTTGGTTTATCACCTTAGTTTATGGCTCACAGCATAGAACTGCTATTTCCCTTCAACATATTAGAGGCAGTGTTTCTCCTACCACTCCCTGATACTGATCTGCTTTCCTCTACTACACTTAGAACTTGGTGTGCTTGACAACTGCAAAAGCACCAATCAAATTTAGATGAAATCCACCTCAAAATACTCACTGCACATTATGAATCCATTTCAAGGATTCCTTCAAAAACTGCATAATCAACTACAATTTCTGCCCAGGTACTCTTGTACTCATTTGCAACTTACACATCAAAAAAGAACTCAACCACAAGATGAAACCAAGGTATATGAGATCAATGGTTGTTCTTCATTGAATGACCAGCAGATCCTATTTATTGGCTGAGTTGGATGGATCCATTTCACATTTGTGATATGTGGCCTTTTGCATTATTCCTTATCATCCACATTTGTGCATTTCACTCTCTATTACAGACCTCACTGGCTTTGGCTTAGACAAAGAAGAGCTGGATAATCTGGCAGGGAGAGAAGACAACTCACTTGAGGATATTGAGGAACCATCTGGTCTCACTGACCAGGACAAGTAATGCTCTTGCCAACACCACTATATCCAAATCTGCTTTATTACATTTTTATCCTGGGTTTTGACTGGTGTTTAGTTTCATCCTGGGATTAGACCAGCAAATATCCATTTTACCCTGGCTTTTGTCTGGAGACTGTATCTCTCATGGAAAACAAAAAACCATCAAATATTTAGAAAAACAACAAAACCACAGAAAATATCACTATATTCACTTGATAACATCTTGTCCTCTCTTTTGAACAATCCACAAATCACAAAAAGAAAAAATATCCTCTTGTCTGCCTATCTATCAGGTGCCCTATGTTATCCATACTCATGTTCACTTTCTGTTGTGCAATGGGCACTGCACACTAATTTCACATTTCTGGATTTTGATTCACACATTTTAGAGTTTCAATGCCAAGAAAAGAAGTAGAAAGAAAAACAATTACAAAGGGTTCCAAAGCTATTTCTCTCATTGTTTCTTATCAATGTCTTATCTTACTCATTCTCTCTGTTTGTTTGTACCAGACACCAGCAATCCAGTTGCATTTGCAAGTTATGTGGATTTGGTTCACACTTGCAGACAGGTATTGACAAAGAATATTATACATGCTATACTATGTTATAGAACACTGTGACTATGCTACTCTAGGTGATGCCCCATACATATGAGCATTTTGACCTCCTGCTCCAGCTGCAGGAGTGGTGCTTGGATTACACATGCCTTTGCCTGCAGCTTGCAGACTCAGTCCCTGCAAGCGCTGCCAGATGGCCCTACCTTCCCCTTTCCTTCGCCCTGCTTGGGCACCTTCTCTCTGTCATTGGAGGATGACAGCTTGAGGGGAGATGCAGCATGTTTCCCCTTCATCTTCTTGTGCTTGAAAACCCATTAGATAACTGACAAATCCACATAAAGACAGTACTTACCTGGCTGTGCCCACATGACCACCTCCACCTTTGCTGCCACCAGTTGTTTGGTGCACAACTTGTTGCAATACTGCCAAGCAGCTTTGCACATGCAGCATGTGCCAACTGGAGGCCCAATGCATGGCAACCAGTGCTCTGCACACTACTTGCATGGATCCATGTGCACAGTTTCTTGCCTGGGCAGTGTGGCCTTTTCTGCCTCATTACATTTTGATGGGTTTGTCAGTTGGATATATCCATGACCAAACCTGGGGTTGCTCACCTTGCATTTTGTGGGCATGCTTGCCATGCATGCGCTCTCCAATGGTCCGACCACCACTGTTGGCATCCTTGATGCTCCCTCCACCACCTCTCCTTTGTCCCTGCTTACATCATCATCAGTCTCCAAACATCCCTGCCAAACCTGTGAACCCTTTGTGGCACCCAAAACCAATGCTGTGATGGTCACTTTCACATCTGGGGTGGTGAGCTTGGCACTCCACCACATTCATGTCTTCTGCACAGCAATGGTCACCATGAACTGCTCCTTGGAGGCTTGAGGCCCCTCACTGACCACCTTGGCATCAGCAATTGCCTTGAGCAACATATCCTGCAAATCATCAATATCTGCCTCATATTCCAGAAGCCACCACTTACCTGCTTTGGTGGCCACTATGCCATCCAATCATGCTTCTCCTCCTCCAGCTCCTCCTTATCATCAGAGCAGCACTGCACCTCTGCTGCTGCCACCTCAAAGGCCTCTTGCATGACCCAGGCCACCTCCCTTTGGATTTGGGAGCAGACAGCAGTTATGGTTCTGAGAAGGGCATCAAAGTCAAGCTTGGACATGGTGGATGAAAGGAAGAAAGAAAAGTGACATGAAGATAAGCAAGACCTACACTTTTAACCAAGCAAGATCCACTGATATAACATGGACTTTGTTGATTCCCACACACTTTACACATTTCACACATTTCTATTATCCATGGTCACATGACTAACTGGGGACAGTCAGCAGCAAGGACCCCCCCAGATGTACATAGGAGCATATATTCCCCTGTGCTCATATCCTCCTATCATTGACCAACCCTGCATCTATCCTAATCATCCTTTCTACATTTTCACCTTTCTCTCCCTCCTTTCAGTCATTTGCAATAACCCTAGGTCAAACCCACTTGTAACCTATGTATCCACATCCACATAACTGGCAATCATTGCTGGTAAGTCTTTCTCCTACTGGATAAGCTCTGACTATGAGTCTGTTCTTTGTTCATGTTTGTCTCACTCCTTTATGTGTTATTCAATAATTTCCAACTGTCTTGACACTTTGAATATTGTAATTTGTATTTGTCTCAAGTCCAGGGTATGCCCAGACTATAAAGAGTGTACCTACATACTTGAATAGGATCTCACTTCAGTTTGAATCATTTTCAGGTCCATCCACTGTCTTCTCTATCCATCCCTCTTATGCCTTCATAGTCTTCACCTCCACTTTCTCTCAGGTTATGGCAAATCCCTCACTACATTTGCTGCATTCCAACAACCTGCCATTGGCTTTCATCCAGGATTATCTGGAGAGTTATGGATATTGGTATCCAAGCTCCCTGAAGCTTCTAAGGATGAACTTACCTCTTTCTCTTGGTTCCTCTCTGTGTTCCCTTTAGGGTTGAGCATCTCATACCCTTCTTACTATACCCTGCAGCAGACTTCATTCTAGGACTTGTTTCTTGAGCTTTAGGGTGTTTTCAATCTCTTCAGTGCCATGACCTGCACATGGTGGCAATAACAACTGCACATGCACCAAGTATGGAATACCATACATTTAGATATGCTCTGCAGAAAAGAAATGCAGTGGAGCAGGCACAGCCTCAGGTCATCCCTGAATTGTGCTATTACATGATGATTAAAACTATAATCAATGGGTGTAAGGTGTACACCACAATTGACACCAGAAGCACCAGAAATTTTATTAGCCTAGCATTCACTAATGTTTCTAGGGTGAAATTATTTCCCTTAGAGCAGCAGTTGACACTGCAGTTGGGCTGCATTGGCAGCCACTCTAAAATTACACATGGATGTGTAGCAAAGACCTCCATGTATAAGTTTGCTATGGAGACATATCTTGATGTAGTAAACATTGATAAGTACAACTGCATATTAGGAATACCATTCCTAAGGGAGCAAAAGGCAGTACTTGACTTCCAGTCAAAGCATATTCAACTAGGTAATGTCATCATCAGGTTCATGCCTGAGAAGACTGAGGTATACTCTCTGGGCTCAGTCAGCACCAAAAAAGGGGGTACCCCCTCAACAAATTGACTCTCAAGCCCTGCAAGGTGATTACAACCTCATGAGGGCTCAAGAGGGGGAAAGGGATAGTCAAGACTATGGGGATAGTAGCCACAAGAAAGAAAAAAGTGCTTACAAATGAGGAAATACCTCAACTCAAAAATCAATGGTTCCAGAAGTATGACTATGGATTAAAGGGAATCCTTCCAAGATTACCCCCATTTAGGGAGGTAAACCATAAGATCAAGTTAATTGATGAGGGCATGCAGTATAATTACCACCTGCCAAGATGGCCAGATGTGCTGAAGCAGCAATTGTTGGACAAAATCCAACTGTATAAAGAGGCTGGATGGTGGGTCATGAAAAGTGTTCCACAAGCTGCACCAATGTTGTGCATTCCAAAGAAGACTGGAAAGTTATGGACAGTGATAGAACAATACTGTCAAGGATGTAACACCCTTCCCAGATCAGGATCAGATCAGGATGAATGTTGCAAGAGTGAAGTATCACTCAAGAATTGACTTATCAAGTGCCTACAAACTTGCTCATATTGACCCAGAAGACATCTGGAAGACAGCCTTCACTACAATCTATGGTACTTTCATCAGCCAGACAATGCAGATAGGTGACTGTAATGCCCCAGCAATGTTCCAATGGCTGATGGCCATAATGTTTAGGGATTTTATAGGATGCTTTGTATATGCCTATCTTGATTATATATTCATCTATAGTGACCCAATTGAAGATCATGAGGAACACCTCAGAATCATCTTTGCCATCTAGAGAAGGCAGACTTCTACCTTGAAAAGGTAAAGTGTGAGCTCTATGCTGACAAGCTTGACTATTTAGGTCATATAATTGACCAGAAAGGCATACATGCCAATCAGGATAAGATGGCCCAAATAAGGAGTTGGAGGACTCCAAGGGATCTAAATGAAGTCCAGCAATTCATAGGACTGGTTGAATACCTGGCACAATTTATGCCAAATGTGTCAGCATATACAACACCACTAACAGGAATACAAAGAAACAGACACCCATTTATGTGAAGAGAAATCCACAAGTGATCATGTAGGTATCCAATCCTATGGCCACTAGATCTAAGGAAATCAGAATTGATATGGGTAGTGTGCGATGCATCACTGTATGGAGTAGGCACAGTATGTGAGCAGGGACCCAAATGGAAGACATGTTATCTGATAAGGTTTATATCAAAGAAACTGAGTGACATCCAACAAAATTATAGAACATTTGAGCAAGAAACACTTGCAATAATTGAGCCACTGCTCAAATGGGAGGATAAACTCCTCAGATTCAAGTTTATGATCATTACCAATCATGAGGCCTTAGGATACCTCAAACTCCAGAAAAGGTTGTCTGACAGTGCAGCAAATATGCTGGATTGACTATATGTCAAGGTTTGATGCTGAAATCATCTAAGCAAAGGGTTTGGATAATTGCATAGCAGACTGCTTGTCTCACTACTATGATAGAGAGGAAGGTGAAGACACCTCTGAGGAAGAGATGAAATGGGCAAACACAAATATACATTTAGACACAGAAGGTGATGACCTTCCACATGACTGATGGCAAGAGCTCAGATTGTCTGCCATGAGGGTGAATATCCCTTGAGAGAGTCAATGACTCAAGAAAAAAAGAGAAGCCCAGAATGTAGAGGCTGAAGAAATGACCTCAGTGAGTGAAATGAGGGTTGAGAACCCTGAGCCCACTAATGTGGGAGAAGATCTGACAATCCTCATGTCAGTTGAGATATCTAACACCTCTCCAAGGTCATATGGTGGATTGCCAGAATTCCTAAGTGCAGTGCAGAAGGCATATAAAACAGATCTGCTGTTTGCAAAGGTGCTTCAGTACCCAGAGCATTATCTACAGTTTGTAGACAAAAGTGGGTTGCTCTACACAAAGAATAGAGCAAATGAGGAGTAATCAATGGAGCACACAAGTCCCTATGGCATTTCAGTGTCCAAAGGACAGCAGATTATATTCATAAGTGATTTTGGTGGCCAAAACTCAGCCATGATACTGATCAATTCTGCAGGTCATGTCTGACCCACCAGGCAATAAAATCACATACTCAACAGCCCCTAGGCCTGTTATACAGTTTACCTGTGCCAACAAGACCATGGGGGTCAGTAGCTATGGACTTTGTGGGACCATTCCCACCAAGCAAGGGATTTGACTACCTCTGGGTTGTACTGTGTCAACTGATGTCCATGGTACACCTAGTACCAGTGACAACAACAGTACAAGTGTCTGAACTCACAATAAAGTTCTTAAAAGAAGTTGTCCAATTACACCAACTTCCAGAGACCATAGTCTTGGACAAAGATACAAAGTTCACATTAATATTTTGGCATGAACTGCATCAAATGATTGGAGCAAAGCTCCTGATGTCAACTGTGTGCCATCCACAGACAGATGGTGCCTCAGAGAGGGCCATCAGAAGTGTAGTACAACTACTACAAGGAATGGTGAGACTGCAGCAAGATGATTGGATGAATAAAGTTCCACTAGTTGAGTTTGCAATTAACTCAAGTATAAGCAGTTTGACAGGGTTTGCACTCTTTGAACTAAATTATGGGTACATGCCTGTATTGATGCAAAAAGTCAATGAAGGAGAATCTTCACCAGCCCCAGAAGTGAAGGTGTTCATACAGCATGCTGTACAGAATTTGGTGATGGCACATGATGCAATAATTGAGAGCAGAGTGCTGCAGATGCATCAAGCTAACAAGAAATGAAAAGAAGGGATCACACTTCAAGCAGGAGACAAAGTATATTTGTCTACTCAAAATCTCTTGTTACCAAAAAGTAGAGCACAAAAACTTGTGCTGAAATACATTAACCAATGAAGGTCCTGGCAAGAGACACCAATGATATGTATATGCTGGAGTTACCATATGAAATGGTAAGGAGATACATACATCCAACATCTCACATTGGACTTCTGTGTTGCCATAAAGCAAATGACAATGCAAAATTCCCAAAATGGGATGCACAAACCCTGTACAATGTCAGATCTGCTGATGAGAGTGACTCCACCTGGGAACCCAGCATGAATTGCAAAGAACTTGAAGCCCTAGGCAGATATCTAGAGCTTCAAGGCATTACAATGGTACACCAATTGCCCTAAAGGGCAGATAGTATGCCTAGGCATACAGGACCAAGTATTGGTCATAGTAGCTAACTGCTACACTTCAGCAAAGATCAGAAAAAGAAATAACAAATACTGTCAAATAAAAGAATATACCAAAATCTGTCAAACAACTGTAGGTATAATAACAAATGAACAAAAAAACTACACTGCCTCCTATTGTAATTAGAATTTGTTGTCAATTGTGTTTCTCATTATGTAAATTTCCCTTTTTTGTAATATTGATGTGACTTAAGTACAACATATCTTGCTTATTTCTCCTTCCTTCCCTAACATCACAATGTTAATTGCATGAGTGCAAAATGCCCCAGCAGCATAACATTATCTATTTCTCCTCCCCTGAGAGTTTGTCTGCATGTGAGCATGGATGGTCCTGCTCATGCAAAAGTGTGATCCCTCACTGCAGAGCTTCATGCTCTCTTTCCATTGGTGACTGAGACAGTTACCAAGCCAGCAGCAGCAAGTGGCCAAGGTCAAGCCCATCTCCCTCTCACCCTCATTGATGCAACAAGCATCACTGTTGCAATTCTCATGGCCCAAGAGGCTGAATGGCTCATCCAGTCCTCCCCTTCATGTTGTACCAAGGCTCATGCTCACTGTGCACCCAATATGTGGCCCACCTCAGGTAGTCATTCACTGTCCTGGAGGATGGCATGAAAAGCACAATCAAGAGTCTTGGGGACACCATGTCCTGGCACTGTGGACATCCAACCTACTTCATGATGTGTCAAGAAATCAACAGGTTGCACAACAAGCACCAATGCCTGGAGGACAACCTTGCCATATCTTACAAGGAGGTCTGCCAGCTGCATGTATTACAATTTTCTCCCCTTCTCAATGTATACTCTTGTTTCTTTGTCATCGTTCTTATAGCTCTTGGTGTGGGACTTTCCATGACAACTTCGGTTTCATCCTCGTTTGTCATCCCTCTTCTTTTTACCTCGCTAGTCTGTGACTAAGCATAGTTCTACGACCTTCCTCATTCTTCCATCCGTTTCCATCATAGTCTTCCCTGTTCTTCTTGGTCCATGCGCATTGTGTCTTCCTATATATAGTATGCCATCTCATGTATGTAGAGCATTCTCGATCTATGCAATACAAGCGTAATCTAGTCTCATCCTTTGTCGAATGTCATCTCGAATCCTTAGTCCTTTGTCGAGCTTTAACTTGAACCTCTAGCCCTTTGTCCCTCGTCGAGTTTCATCTCAATCCCTCGCCCTTGTCCTCAGTCTCTCCTCTTTGAACATCAAGTCTTAGGATGTTGGTCTTCTTGTGAGCATCACCTTAAGACAGGATTAGTAAGATTGGAATCATTGTATGCTTCGTGTAACAAAAGATCAAGAATCTTCTTGGTCCCACCTCTCTAGGTGTAGGACCCATCCATTGTCACCACGAGCTTCAGAGCTCTGTCATCTGAGTCTGAGAGTAGTGAAAGCAAAATCAAAACCCAACCCCAGCGTCCTCTAGTCCAAGCTCCTCTGCATCTTCGTCTTTGGGATCCAAGACCCTCAGCATCATTCGTCACACCTAGTCAACCACCAGTAAACCCTAGACCCTCTGTACCACCTGTCATCCATAGAACCCCAGTACCACCTCCATCGTCCACAGTACCACCCGTTACCCACAGAACCCCAGTACCTCCTCCGTCTTCCACCCCTCCTGTCAACATGTCTTCCACCAAGTCCGAACTCAAGGCGGCTCTCCCAGCCGACTTTTCCGGAAAGTCTTCTAACGCCTCACATTGGATCAAGGCCATGCATGCCTACTTTACTTTGAACTCCACTCTTTACTCCACCGATGAAGGGAAAGTCATGACCACTCTCAACAAGATGAGTGAGGGACGTGGAGCGTCCTTCGCCGAGATGTGGTATGATAAACTCACCGACTCCACCATCCCAAACTCCAAGAAGACCTTCGATAAGTTTTCTACCAACTTCGAAACCACCTTCTATCCTTTCGATACTAAAGCCACTGCTCGCCTTGACCTTTCAAAACTTGTTCAAAAGTCCGCCAAACGTTCTGATGGAACCTTCGACGATGGATTTCAGCAGTACATCACTGATTTCCAGAACCTCGCCAGTAAGGCTGGCATCACCAATGACGTTACTCTTATCGATCAATTCTCCCTTGGAGTTGACCAAAAACTCACCACCATGATCCTCTCTATGTCACCCATCCCCACCACTATCAACAATTGGATCGAAAGAGCTAAAACGTTCCATGCACAGAAGATGCATATCCAAGCTCTCCGTGGAGGAAGATTCCAACCCTCCTCTTTCTCTCGTCCCGCTAAAGATCCTAATGCTATGGATGTGGATGCCACCACCATATTAAAGCTCACCCCTGCCGAATGTGCTCGCTGCATCCATGACAATCTTTGTTTCAGATGCCGAAAGAGGGGTCATGGAGCTGAAAGATGCCCCACCTTCTCTACCTCGTCCTCCCTTCCTAAACAGAATATCCGATCTGTCAACACCCCTACTCCGCCTACTATTAAGAAGGACAAGAACTTGACCAAGCTTGATCAATATGTCGCCTCCTTGAAGACCTCTGGAAAGACTGATGACGAAATCGTCTCTGTCCTCCAAACTTGTTATGAAGAACCTGCTGAAGAAGTAGCGGCAGTCTTCTCCCCTGAGTTAGTAAAAGGCATTGAACGTGCCAAGGATTTTTGAAATGGGAAGTTGTCTCGATGTTCTCTCCCCCATCTATAAACACTGTACTTGTAGCTTCTCCAGGAAATCGAACCATGCGCCTTCCAGTAAAGTTACAAGGAACTAAGAAAATCATCGCAGCCCAAGCACTTATAGATTCTGGTGCCACCGGAAACTTCATCGACCCTCGATTACTCGCCCAAGGACCTTTTAAATTCTCTCCACTTTCTGATCCTATCATCGCATACAACGTGGATGGAACCCCCAATGCTAAGGGATCTATCCGTTGGTCTACTAAGATTCATTTCTCCTCTGGTTCCTTCTCCAACACGGTCACATTCTTTGTCATTTGTCTACGTCGTCCTGAAATTATCCTCGGTATGCCTTGGCTCCAGAAATGGAATCCTTCCATCGATTGGCATTCTCTTACCTTAGACTTTTCACCTCGGGTCGAGAGGTCTCTTCGTGAGTATCCTCCCTGAGGAGAAGATATTAACAAGGTTACTTTGTCCACCGAACTTGCTCAAGCATCCCCACCAAAGGAAACCCCCATCCCCGACTTCCTCTCTGACTTTGCTGACGTTTTCTCTGAAACAACCTCCACTCAACTACCTCCTCATCGATCTTTTGACCATACCATCGAACTTAAGGAATCTTTCATACCAAAAGTCGCTAAGGTTTATCCTTTGAACCCTGCTGAGAAGGAAGCTTGCAAGTCCTTTGTTGAAGAACATCTCAAGACTGGTCGCATCATTCCCTCGAAATCCCCTCAGGCAGCCCCATTCTTCTTCATACCCAAAAAGGATGGTTCCCTTCGTCCCTGTCAAGACTACCGTTATTTGAACAGCCATACTGTACGAAACGCCTACCCCCTTCCTCTAATTTCCGAACTCATCGACAATATGAAGAAATTCAATTACTTCACCAAACTTGACATTCGCTGGGGGTATAATAACATATGTATCGCTGAATCCAATCAATGGAAAGTGGCATTTATCACTCCTCTTGGTCTCTTCGAACCCACGGTGATGTTCTTCGGATTTTGCAATGCTCCTGCCACCTTCCAAGCATTCATGAATTATTCCTTCGCTGATCTCATTGCCAAACGATGGCTCAAGATCTATATGGATGACCTTGGTATTCACACCTTCGGTACCCTCCAACAACATCACAAATGTACTTGGCTGGTTTTCTCTCGTCTTCGTAAACTAGGTCTCTCTGTCAAGATTTCAAAATGTTCCTTCGACACCGCCACTATGGAATACTTGGGTATGATCATCGGTCGTGGACGAATTCAAATGGATCCTACTAAACTCTCTGCTATCGCCGATTGGAAACCACCCTCCTCCGTCAAAGGGATCTGCTCCTTCTTGGGTTTTGCCAACTTTTATTGGAAATTCATTCCTAATTATTCCGATATCGTCACTCCCTTGACCTTCCTTACGAAGAAGGACCAACCATGGGTTTGGACCCCACTCCAACAACGAGCCTTCGATTCTCTCTGTTCCATCTTCGCCTCTGCTCCGGTTCTTTCCATTTCTGACACCTCTTGTCCTTTTTTCCTCATGACCGATGCCTCCCTCACTGCTGTGGGTGCTGTTCTTATGCAAAAAGACGTCAATGGCGATCTACATCCTTGTGCCTATTTTTCTAAGACCTTCACTCTGGCCGAACGAAATTATGATATTTACGATCACGAACTGCTAGCAGTTATCCTTGCTCTCTCTGAATGGCGACACTATCTCCTCGGTACTTCCTTTGCAGTCTCCCTTTTTACCAATCATAAGAATCTCTCCTACTTGAAAGACCCTCGCAAACTCTCTCGTCGACAAGCTAGATGGGCACTATTTCTCCAGGACTATAAAATTGAATGGATCGTTACCCCTGGTTCTCAGATGGGACCCGCTGATGCTCTTTCTTGTCTAAACCTCCC
>JBBPQO010000079.1:0-18561 GCA_038092535.1 Xerocomus subilludens | reverse complement strand
GCCAAGTGTGTGTATTCCATTTCATACACTTATAGTCTAGGGTTAGAATGAGTGGTTGTTGGGAATTATTGCCTTTAGTACAAAACATGCAAACATTGGGACACTTATTTGAGCCACTGTAGGAACATACTGGAGCACAGCACTTGACAATAACCAAGGTGAGGCTGTCAATCAGCATACCAACATTGCATGGCTTGCTTTGCTCAGAGATGCTATTAAAAAGCACAATATTGAGCAAGATTGTACCTGGGCAGTCAATGAAACAGGATTCCAGCCTGGTGTTGGGCTGAAACAGCATGTCATAGGTTCAGCACAGCAGAATATGCAGTATCAGCAGCATGATGGAAATTGAAAAAACATCACTGTCATGGTTACAATCTGTGCTGATGGTGAAACCATTCCACCAATAGTAATCTACCAGGGCCAAGCATTTTCAATGAACTGGCATCAAGATGACTCATTGAAAGCCTCGTGAGTTTAATTCATAACAAAAAGACTATAAACTCACAAAGCAACCTGTAGCATTGTGCATTCCAAGAAAGGCTGGACCAATGGTGTCATTGGAAGGCTATGGATCAAGGATTTTGATGAGCAAACATATGCAAAGGCAAATAACTGTGCTTGTCTTCTTCTTGTTGATGGACACAACTCACACTATATGAAGGATTTCTTAGACTATGCATGGGAGCACAACATCAACATACTTTGCTATCCATCACACTCAACACATGTCTACCAAGGTCTTGATGTCATTATTCTTGGGCCACTCAAATGACAATGGACTGAAGAGCAGGACATGTTGAAATCCTCGAAATATGTTCATATTACAAAGCAGGATTTTGTGTCAATTTATGGGCAAGCATACCAAAAGGTCCTTACTCCTGCACTGGTCTGGATTGCCTTTAAGAAGACAGGAGTTTCGCCATTTAATTCAGATATCATGACCAGTGAAATGATGGCCCCAAGCTTGGAAACATTATCTAGGGACATCTATCACTCAGTCAACCCAGTCCAGTTTGGACCGTATCATCAATGCTGTGCCAATATCAGACTCTAAAAAGTCACAGTTCAGAACTCACATTACCTGGTGCCACAGATTCCTCCAGAAGTGGCATGCATGTCCCACAATGGCATACAGTTGCCAAAGAAGCTTTGAAGTCTTTGAAATTGACATCAGCAGGATTCCTCATCAGTGACACTTCAGTTACATCATCTCAACACCTTCCTGTCTTCCAACCAAGTCCACTCACACCTTGAAAGTGGAAGTTTGTACCAGAAATACTAATGAAGCACCCCAAACTGAACAAGAAGATGCTTATCATAGCATGTTGCAAATGGCCTATTACAAATTAGATGCTCAGTGAAGTGCACTGCTCAGAATGCAATCAACAGCTGTCTTGCAGTCAATCTACTATGATCACTTGTTTGGTGTTACGATTTTATCTCCCTTTCACCATATTCTTCTTTTTCTTCATCATTCTCCAAGCCATTCATGGAGAGGTATGACCTACTCTACTGAAGGGTTCATTTTTATCTCCAGTCCTAACATTGTCTCTCTTCTTTGTCTATAAATGGACTTATCCTCCCTCTGCTGATTCTTCTACATCAGCTTGTATTCTTTGATGTTCCAACATGTTCTTCCTTTTTCTCTTCGATTCTAGCCTGTGGTCCATGTGCCTTCCCATACTATATAAATACCATCACACTATCCTGTATTCCCTATTCTTGATCTACACAATACAAGTGTTGCATTAAGTCTCAAATCCTTCGAGTCCTTCAAGCTATCCTCTGTTGAGTCCTCAACTCAAACCTTTGTCCTCCTTGCTGTCTCTTGAAAGCCAACTCCTTGGACATTGGTCTCTTCATGAACATCACCTGAGGCTGTTGTCAAGTAAGCAGACATTGGCATATGCTTCACATAACATCTGGACAGCTAGCAGCTCAAGAAGACAAGTGGAAAAAAACAAAAAATAAATCAGTTGAATGGGAATGGGTTATCAAGACTCTTAACTGGCAGCGAATTCTATGGACAAGTGGTTCAACATCAATGGAGGAAGAACAAATAGCATGAGAAAATCGTTGATGTGAAAGGAAAGCCCACAGCAGCATTATGGCAACATGGAAAGAGAGAGAAAATGTACAAAAAGTATGAAACAATGAGCATTGTCTTGCTTACCAGGAGGAATTGCATTTGTGGGAGGCCAAAAGAGAGTATGCAAAGCAAGAGGGATAGAAGGTCAGATGGGCAAAACCAAAACTTGATAAATTGAAATGGGCTGCTCTGAAGCATGGGGTCAAGGAGGGCAACTTTAATGATGTTGACATGGTGGACAAAGATGATGGGAACTTGTGGGAATAGTAACTCAGACTGTGCATCAGGATAGATAATGTGATCTATATATCACATGCACTGATTTGCCTGATTTGGGGTTGTTTCAACTGCCAGGAAAGCTGATATGGATTCAAAAACTTTCCACACTATTGCCACTCATCCCTCACAAATCCTGTCTACTTGTCAGTCTAGAAGTTGTATATATATATATGCATTATTGTGAGTTTTGAGCCCATCAAAGTTGGGTGTTTAACTGCTGGTGGATGACTGTAAGTGAGGTGAGCAATGTGTGAGCAACTCAGCCACTCAATAACTTTGCAGGGTTCTTATTTAGACTTATTTTGAATTTGCTAAACTTTTGGTGCATATGGACATCTCATAGTAAGGTAGACTTCACTCAGATCCAGCAAACCTCAGGGTCAAAAGCATGATTTTGCATGACAATAGTCTTCAAAATGTAAAAGATATTTATACAATGTAGGTAGATACATTCAGCTGACATCTAGTCATAGTAATTTATGCTCCTGATCTTTTGATGTCTTTTGTTCTTTTTTGATGTTGCAGAAACAAGAGAAGCTTTTATTGGTTAGTAAGGAGAATAAACTATACAAAGTGTTATAAAACATTGCAATTGTACCAAGCCAGACTTCCCAAGATGCATCAGGACAGTGGTACAACATGGCAATGGACTACACAGCAGTGCAACACTTGGCTGATGCCCAAGAGGTTGAGAAGGGCTCAAGTTGCCATAGCAAATCTTCCATGCAGCCAGGCCAAGAAACCTCAGGCTCTTATCAAATGACTCCAAGTCAGATCCACTAGCCCAACCCTCCAGAACAGTTCACAATGAGCCTAGTGGAGCAGACACAACTCATACTGTATTCAACCAGCCTAGACATGACATTCCAGAACTCCTATATGTCATTTTGCATCAACAAATCTGTGTACCTCATGTTAACACAAACAGACTCCTAAACTTTGATAGCTTTCATCCAGAATCTGAGCATTCAGATTAATCAGACTCAGAGAGTGATGAGGATGGCCTAGAAATATGGCAAAATGAGTTGCTTAATGAAGAAGACTCAGAGGAGCCCTGTGACCCAGAGATTGTGGAGGGCTATGAGAAATTGGACCTTGGACTTCACACCCAGTCAAGTCACCACAGTGCTCCTGATGTTGACACTCAGCATTGTACTAAGCCTATAATGCCTACCCAATTATTATGGCATTACTTTGAGTACTACACACCCCTGAAGGTTAGTGCTGCAAGAGCTGCCCTCATGGATCTAAAAGATATCCGCAGCCCACCTCACAGGGCATGCTATGGCTATTGCACACCAACCATTGACCACCATCTTGAAAAATGACAATTATGGCTTCAGTACTTCCTCTTTGCTTTTGTAGATGGCACACCATGGATCATGGCTGCACTCAAGACCACAAGGTTTGTTGAAAAGGGACCTTATGTGGTGAGAAATCTTTGGTACTGGAGAAAGGCCTTTATTATGGATCAGGCAAATCTGCCATCAACAAAGCATGCTGTCGCAAAGTCAGCTATGGATTATGAGGATTTACAAGAGGCAATACTCACACACCTGCAATCCCTTGGGAAATATGTGACAGAACAGTCCATAATTGACTATCTGCTGATGTTCAACAGCAGTTCAATCTATCTAAAACTGTGTTGTTAGTGACAGCACAGCATTGGATGGAGTGCACTGGTAGTTTCTTCTGGACTACAGCTCAAAATGGTGATGGGCATGAGCAAGCAGATGTTATTGACTACTAGCAGAACACATTCCTGCCAGCATGGTATGTGCTTGACCTGAAAACAAGAAAATGGTCAGCAAACAACATTAATCAACTTGAAGAAGGACAATTCCTACCTGCTCTACCCATGGTTGTGTGGTTTCATGATAAATTCATGTTTTATGTGCATGATTGATGCAAGAAACATTGGATTCATCATGACAAAAAACCCACACCACAACCCAAGAGATAGAGTTTACCTTTGATGGTATCTGATTTTTTGTGCACAGATTATGGCTGGTTGTGATCCTCTAATAGAAAAGAGTTAGTGCAGGTGTTGTTCCATGCAGGAAGAGCTCATGACAGTTACTTCACAAATAATGAAATAATCTGCCAAGTGGAAATGGCTATGACTATCCTGGCAATACATTTTTCCCATGAGAATCACATCTTTATCTTTGGTAATGCAAGGACACACCTGAAATGAGCAGGGGACACTCCATCTGCTTGCAATATGCCCCACAGCTGCAGAGACTGGAGAATTTCTGTTCCAAAGAAAGGTCAGAATTGTACAACACAGATGGAAAACCTATCACAGAGAAAATCTGTGTTGCTGATGGCTTCCATAATAGTGCTATCCAGGAATTGTATTGGCTGGACAGACATTCAGATGCTGGTTGGTTCAAGGGGATGGCTCAGATCCTTTCTGAATATGGTTTCAATGTCAATGGACTTGAAGTGCAGTGCAAAAATCTCAAGTGCCCACCAAATTCCACCTCCTGTTGCTGTTGTTGCCTTCTCTTCTCACAACTGGATTTTGCCAACATTGAATTGCACTTGGAAAAAGTTGTCAGAAGCAGGGCTTCCAGGTTCTCTTTCTTTCCAAATTTAACCATGAACTAAACTTTATTGAGCAATGCTGGGGATATGCAACGTGCCTGTACTATTGCTATCTGTTGTCATCAAAGGACAGTGACCTTGAGTGAAATGTTGTCTGAGCACTGGATTCAGTTCCTCTCATGAGTATGCAAAGGCAAGTCTTTATTGAATTAAGCTCTGATAAGCCAGCTTAGGCATCACAGATTTGCTATCAGGTCATGCCACTTCACGGATGCATATCACAAGGGCCTAAATGGAAGGCAAGCTGCCTGGGTCTCATAAAAATACTCCAGCCATCATGTTCTTTCCATATCCATCATGAATGAGCTCAAGATTGCTCAAATTCAGTAAATTATCATAGCAATAGTATTAATTGTCTGCAGAGCTAGTACACCATATCATAGTCAACTTTATTTTTAAGATTCACAGCTAGTATCTGGCCTTGAGTCCACTGCTGCTGCCATCGCTTAGTATAGTATCCCCCAACTGTTTGCTGTAAAATGTATCTTTGTTCCTGTGTCACATGTTAGTCATAGGACTCTTGTTAAAATTTTCCTCCTTCATCATCGTATTCTTCCATTTTCTTGTTATTCTTCTGTTTGTACTTGGAGAGGAATGACCTACTCTAACAATTGTTTCATTCTTATCACAAGCACCAACTCTATTTTCCTTTCTTGTCTTTGAATGAACTTATCCTCAGCCATTTCTCTCATAATGGCTAGTGTTCCCCACCTTCCATTACCTTCCTCTCCTTTCTTTTCCTTTCTTGCCATCATGGTCCATGCATATGAACCTTGCCAATAAATACTATCATCCTGTACATGTATTCTCCATTCTTGATCTGTGCAATACAAGCATACTATCTAGTCTCACCCCTAGTTGATTTTCTTGCACAAACCCCTTGAGTCTATCCAAGACTATCCTTCATTGAGTCCTTTACTTGAACTCCTCTGTCCTCAAACCTCTTGAATGTTAATTCTTTGGACATTTGTCTCCTTGTGAGTATCACCTGTATATATTAGCAAGTAAGCAGGCTTTCTATGTACACTTCACATAACAACTCTGAGGTTTGCTGGATCTGAGTGAAGTCTACCTTAGGTGTTAAAGTCAACCCTAATCTCCTCATAAAACTCCAGAACTCCAAAGTTAGTGTCCAGATGGAAGGGACATTGGCTTCACCTTATGAGGTGCACCCTTGCTGAAGGCAAGTCCCCAGTATTTCAGAGGGATGGATGTTGCGTGGAGGGTCAGAGGTCAGAGGTTGAAGGGTTAGAGGTTAGAGGTTGGAGGGTCAGAGGTTCAAGCAAGTGGAGGATTAAGATTAATGAGCTGAGGAAGAGAACAACAAGAGGAGGACCAAGAGGGTGAGGAGGGAGATCAGAACTAGAATCAGTATTCAAACTGAGGGTACAGGAGCAGAGTACAGAGTTTACAGAACAAAGTGACAGTATTGGAAATTCCAGGTCATCTCCAGTAGCTCCTACATGTTAGAGGTGAGACAGGGCAGTGATAGCTATTTGATGTAGCCCCCTAGTGTCAACACCTGTCAGAATAATACAAACAGTCAAACAAAATATCAAAGGTAGTCAAATAGTGAATAAACACATGCAAGTCCGATGACTCCAAATGGTCTTGTAAGCAAGAAACCTCTAGAGATTGTGAGAACAAAAGACCAGAGGTATGGAGTTGGACTTAGCGAAAATCATGGATATGACATTAGGATACAATACATCAGAGTAGTCATTACAGGATAGCATAGTGCAGTAATTTAAATATGCCTCCTGCTTTGATGCATGATATCTTACATACCATAAGAAGAGTAAGTTCAAAATCAGTTCAAATAAGCATAGTAAGAAGTTATTGATGGGCCCACCTGAAGGGAGGTCAGGAGACAAAAGTCATGTTCATATTGTTGTGTTGTGATTGTGATTGTCATGGTGGAGGAACTAATGACACTGTTGTATTATTCATGATTCACATGATGAAAGCAAAAAGTGGTGGGGGAAGAAGTCATCTTTGTCTCAGAGAACCATTCATGCTCCTGAATTCTGTGATGGATGAGAACACACTCACCAGTGTTTGCAAGCCTGGAGGACTACATTTGTGGTTGACAAGGTCACATTCCACAACAGCTGAATCAACAACATATTCAGTGACAATGAGGTGAGAAATATTCTTGCCAAGGGAGTCTCATCAAACTGAGACAGCTGTAGTGTATTGTAGCTGTCTATATGGAGGCAGCCATCTTTGGCAATCACTGTGGGAGAGTGGGGGCAGAGACATTTGATAGTATATGATACACAGAGTATAAGATACACTAGCCAAACAAATGACAAAGGGATGTGGAATGAGATATGAAAGGAAATGGAAGAAGGTGGGTGGCAGTGCAGGACAGTGTCTGGCTCAGGATTGTCCTAGGGCTGTGGTAGGCTGCTGGCCCAATGACTAGTTATCCAACAATGCATGTAGTGAAAGCCACAAGTCCATGGACTAGGAGAAGGACAGTAGGTGGATGCTCACCCTTATCTGACCAGGGGAAGGGTGAGCCTGAGGAATGACTTGTAAAGCAAGAGTTGGTCATGCATGTAGGGCAGGAGAATTTGAGTGTGGTGACAGAGATATACAAGGAATGCATCACTTGCCCATCTGCCATAGACTTTGATATTGTTGAAGGGAATGTTTCAGAGGAGATATTCCAGGATTGAGCCAATGAAAATGCCATGTTCTTGAAAGGGTGGTCTGCCCAAAGCTTGTAAGACTTTTGTGAGAGTGGTTAGAAACTTGCTCTTGGTCAGCAGTTTGTGGCATTTGCAGTTGCAATAAACAAAGAGAGGCCCATCACATGGGGGCAAGTTGACAATTAGGTAATTTTTGAGCATGGAATGTGGGTCTGATGGGCCATCCTGTTTGGCCCAGCAGATGTTCTTGCTGTTTGGGACTAACTTTGACCTTGGTAGATGGAAGTTGATAATGGCATTGCCTTGATAGTTGTGCTTGACACTGACATTGGATGGCTTAATATGGATTGTGGAATCAAAAGAGTCAAGATTTTTGGTGGTAAGTTTGCCTGTGCATGCTGTGGCATAAAACACTGTAGTGAGGCAGGTAAAGATGGTGACATGGAAGGAATGTCAAGGTTCAGACACTTATGTATGGAAAGAATCATGTTAATGGTATATGACTCACAGAAGTGTCTTTTGGAGTGAGGGAGGGCCTGGAGAGATGCAGCTTTTAGTGGGGCATCTACCTGTTATTCAAGGACCAAATGAGACTGTGAATGGTGTGCCACTCTTTCATGCCATTGAGGTAGTTAGAGATAGCACTGCCTTAGTAGGATCCTGAGAGGGTGGAGATGACAGCAGGATTGGCAGGTGCACATTCAGTTTCCAGAATGCCTTTGTTGTCACAAAGAATGTGAAAGGTGATAAGGCTGGAGCCATATGTCTCCTTTGTACTGTCAGCCCAGGCATGTAATATCACTGTGTAGATGTGCTGCATGTCTTCATTAGAGAGGATGGCATTTGAGTCAAGTGAGGAATGGGGCTCGACTGGGGACCAGAGGCAGAGCTAGTCTTTGGCTTTGTATGCTGGATGCAATGGTGAGGGATGGAGTAGTGAATGAGGGTCTTGTGGGGGTTGTCTGGAAGTCAGATGAGGTTGGGCAGGTATGTTTGACTTGATTTGGGATGAGGCAGGGAGAGGGGTGGGGGCCATGGTTGCCCTAACTCAAGTGAGGGGGAAGAGTGAGGGGTGAGGGTGGGAGGAGATTGTTGAGGTCCCTAATGCAGGGGTTGAGTTTGGGAAGGATGGTGCTTGTGGAAGAAGAAGATATGGGAAGGCAAATATGCCTTTGGATGGACCATCTGCTGGGTTGGCAGCACTGGGTACATATTGCGTGATTGTTTGGCAGCCAGAGTGCTGTAGAACTGCATGTATTCATTTGAAGATGTCATTGACCTTCTTGTTTTGGCTTCTACCATTTGCCCCACCCTTGACCACACTGTTGGTGTCTCTGAAAACCTTGAAATTAATTTGGGGGAATGGGTGGTGATGATGGATTGGATGAGCAACTCAAATCCAATGCTTTTCTGCCCAGCTGATATCATGACTGTCACTTTGCCAACCTAATTTGAGGCTTCATGCATGCCAGTGGTTACCAATGACAATACCAATTCCAATCCTGAAACTGGCATCAGAGAATGCTGTGAAGTCATGTATGTGTTGGAGACCAAGGAGGGGAATGGATAGGAGTGGAATATGAGAGAGATTGTCCTTCCAGCACTTGATATTGCTTGGAGTCTCATGAGGAGGTGTTCTTGGCATGAAAGGGTTGTTACCAAAGATGTTGAATATTTCCCTGAGGTTGGTGAGGTATGCTTGGCCAGTAGGAAAAATTATTGTGGCATGAAGTAATTTGCCAAGTATATTTTGCACTTTGTGTAGGGTGTGCATGCATTTACTTTCCCAGTTGGTGAGCACACTGATATATTTGACCTGTTTGGTCTTGGTTAAGGTGGCAGAGCATTTGGATAGATCCCAGATCATGCCAATTAACATTGGTGTTGAGGTAAAGGGGACATCCTTGGATGAATTCCACAGAATGCCAAGTTGATCTGAGATATGGTTGATGTTGGAAAGGTTATAATCAAAGTCAAGGTCAATGTCTGGTCAGAGAGCTGACCTGAATAGGTCTTTGAGTGAAAGCATCATATCCTCATTGAACTCTTCTATTTTGTCATTTGGAAGTCTACCACCTGCAAACCATATGCAGTCTTTGTCACATCCATGATTTTCACTAAGTCCAACTCCATACCTCCGGTCTTATGTTCCTACTATATCTGGAGCATTCTTGCTTACAAGACCATTCTGAGTCACCAGACTCACACATGTTTATTCATCATTTGACTACCTTTGATATCTTGTTTGACCATTTGTAATATTCTAACAGGTGCTGACACCAAGGGGCTATCATCACTACTGTGTCTCACCCCTGACATGTAGGAGTACTGGACATGATCTGGGATTACCAATACTGTCATTCTCATGACAGGTGGGTCCTCTGGACTTCTGCTGGAATTGCCAATACTATCACTTAGTCCTGTATATAAACTCTGTACACTACTCCTATACCCTCAGTTCGAATATCGATTCCAGTTCTGATTTCCCCCCCTTTGCCCGTTTGGTCCTCCTCTTGCCATCCTCTCCCTCAGCTCTTTAACCTTGGCTTGCCTTGCTTGAATCTTTGACCCTCTGACCTCTGACCATCTGACCTCTGACCTCTGTCACTCCACCTTATGCCCATCCCTCTGAAATACCGGGGACTTGCCTTCGACAAGGGTGCACAACATAAGGTGAAGCCAACATTTCTTCTGTCTGAACACTAACTCTGGAGTTCCGGAGTTTCATCAAGGAGATCAGGATTGACTTTAACAGTCTCCTCTGGCAGTGCAACTCATTCCTTGAGCAATTTGTTGTGCTGACAAAGCACATGAGAGGTTGTAGTTGGGCAGGAACTCATGTTGAATGCAGAAGAAGATGTGGTCATCAACCCATCTCACAATAGGTCGAATGTTGTTGTATCTTATTACTGTATGTTGACTCCTGCTTCAGCTATATTGCCATAGATGCCCTGAAAGGATGTGAAATCAAAACAGAAAAAGATGTCAATTATGAGCTCATTGCTCGTTACATGAACAATGAGGGGGCCACTGGGAGGGGTGAGAAGGAATAGTTTAGTAGGCTTTCATGGTGTCTTGGGCCACTGCTTCAGAATCAGGTGGAAGGTAAGAGATGATTAATAACATAATGATGAAAGTACTGTGTTGTGTTGGGAAAGTGTTTGGATCTGCATAGGAATTAACAGATTTTTTGTACAGTGTTTTAAGGTCCAGTCTGGTCTGGCCCTCCTTTCTTTTTTGGAAGGACCAGACAAGGAATGGTCCTTCATGCAGTCAGAATTTTCTGGGACCAGACTGGGACTGATGAGGACCAGTCCTCTTTGGTCCTAGCCTAACAAGGAACTAGTCTGGACCAGTCCTTTGAAGGACTGCTGTAGGACTGTGACAATCTAAGTAGTGTTTCAAGGTCCAGTCTCAAAATTGATGAAAAACCAGAACCTAACTAGACTTTGACCAATTAGTACTGGACTGATGATGTCCCAAAAAATTGATCTATGGCAGTTTTGGTATTGGTTGCAGCAGCTCATGATATTCATAAAGACTGAAAAAAACTGGTTAAGACCAGTTAAGACCAAACATAACTACAGTAAGTAGGCAATTGAACAGATATACCTGTGCATACTTGCACTTACTGTATATCCATATCTAGACCTACAATGTAGTCCAGTGTGGTTCAGCCACTGTGGATTATACATGATCATGTACTCTAGTGCATGGTGGGAACATGGTCAGGTGACTATGTACCCTAGTATATCATGGCCATCCTGGATGGCTGCTGTGCATGCCATTGCACATGGTGGAAACACAGTCATGTGACCCAAGTACCCTACTACATGAAATGGCCATCCTAGATGACTGCACTGCTTTGTGTACATGAGGTCAGAAGACCTTGTTCCCACCATATGCACCCAAAAATACAGTGGCTGGTCAAGATGGCCATTGCACACAGTGAGGTATGTCCCTATTAACATGACACAAAGGGACCTCCTGGCACTTCTTGAAGTAAGTAGGAAATGCTCAGAAAGCAGCCCATTTATTCCCACTAATTATATTATTCAAAGTGTCTTGACAGCAACACTACAATCATTGCATGGAGTGGAACAAGGTCATGTGACCATGTACCTGAATGTGCAGTGGCTGTCCAGGACAGCCACTCTGAATTGGATCAATGAAAAACCATCTAGTACTTACTGTATATTACTGATAAGATGGGAACAAGGTCATGTGACCTTGTGTACCCAATGCAGAGTGGCCATCTGGGATGGCCTTTGCATGTGGTGATGCAATGTGATTTATTTGGCCATCTATGCTAATATATAAATCAGGCAAAAATTGCAGGACAGCCATTGCATGCAGTAGGAACAAGGTCATGTGACCTTGTGTACCCATGCAGAGCAGCCATCTGGGATGGCCATTGCACTGATGTAATTTATTTGGCCATCTATGCTAATATATAATTTGGGCAAAACTTGTGGGATGGCCATTGCCTGCAGTGGGAACATGGTAATAATAAGGCAGCATATTCCAACCAGATATACTATGCAACATGCTAGGGCATCACCTGTCCATCCACAGCTTGCAATATGGATCAGGCATGGATTGGGGTATATAGGTCAACATATGGTAGCTCAATCCATATCCACTCACTCTGTGTCACTCTCCTCCAATTCTGGCAATGTCAGAAACATGCAAATTAACCCAACAATGTGTTCCCACAGTAAATCTCCCAGACAATACCAGTCAAATAAGGAAAGCCAATAGTGCATGCTCTCAACCACACAAGTCAAAAGCTACTTCCACCCATAAACAAAAATAAAATAAAACAAGCATGATTCAAGTGCAAGCAAGATGGAATCAACAGGAAATGAAAGTGAGACAAACCCTGAGACTGAACAGTTAGACAATCACTCCAATGTTCATTCAACTCAGTTGAGGAAACAGAAAAAATGATAAATGGCAGAAATGGCACAGTATATCATCAGTTGAGGAGTGCATGCAGTTGACCATGGAGCCAGAGATAATCACAGACAGGGCTAGTAGCCTAGCTGAGCATGAGGTTGATGTGAGTGAGGGTGAGGTATGCAATAGCTTGAATTTTTAATGCTGGTTAGTAAGTCTAATGGGAGAACTGCAGCACAATCTTGAGAAAAGACACTGAATCTGAGGCAATTGTATATGCAGTGAAGAAAGACAGCATGAAGGACTTGCTTACCATCTTCTCTGATATAACCAAAGTCAAGTTTGTAGATGCAAATGGTGAGACAGAGAAACTAACAGGTTGCTGGTGCAATGTGAGTATATGCAAACTGATGCTTGCATGTTGTGAATACTCACTGTTAAAAGGTATAATGAGGAATTTGTCCAAAAGCCAGCAAATGCAAGGCCTTCTTCACTGGTGGTAACACCACATGTTGTCAACAATCCAAATCCACTATGAATTGCATCAGAATCATTGCTGGAAAGATGATATACCTGAGAATCACCTCACCACTGATGATCTTGGGAGCCCTGAATGCAAAGCGGGATAATCACCAACAATGTCTTGATGGAAAGTTGATGAAGAAGCTAAAGCAAGCCTTTTCACAGGAAGACATGTTGAGGGCCATTGCAGAATTCATTGTTTGTCATGATCAAGTGCATGAAATATAGTGATGTAATACACTAGCAGCTAACTGTGAGGTGCAGTCACTTGCAGTTGTTGACAAGGCAGTGTTTAGGAATAGCCTTGTGGCCATAAATTCCACCAACATTGACTTACCATCAGCACACAATATGAAACATTCATTCACAATCAATTTGCAGCATTCCTGAAGCAGCTCAAAGGCAAGCTAGTGGTAAGTCAATTCAATTATGTATTTCCTCCCAACTCTGATTTTTGTTTAAGTCAAATGGTGCTGGTTGTATCTCAACCACAATGGACCTTTGGTTAGTTGACCAGACAAGGGCCACTTTCCTTGGCATCACAGCACACTGCATCAATGGTACCATTAATCTTCAAAACTGTCAAAGTGGACTCTACACACTGAAGTAATTGCTTTTCACAGAATCATTGGAGCTCACAACAGTGACAACCTTGGTCATTACTTTGTAGGACTTGATTTGCAAGTTGGAATCATTTTGCTGGGATCAAGCAAGCTGCATGTACATCTTTTCACATTATCTTGTTTCAACTAACCACCTTGCCTCAGCTATTTTGTACCACTGCTGACAATACCAGCAACAACAACACTGCATGTGACAAAATCAAAGAACTCCTCCATCACCACAAAGTATACTCATTTGACCCCACACACCACTGTCTACCAGTCTTGCCCTTGTCGTCAATCTATGTGTTGTTGCTGTCATGTCCACTATCACAAGAATTGCAAATTTTGGAGACAACAGCTAGTATTTAGGAAGCTGTAAAGGTACTTTCATTGTTTGCATGCATTCACCTTACTCACACTGACTCTATTACCATACAGATACAATGTTCAACGTAATGGCTAGAGTACTTTGAGTCACTTCAAGCCAACTATGGAATCCCTCTGCCTCTCAAATCCCTCTCCACAGCAATGTGTGCTGGAGCACTGCTGCCACCATGTTGGCATGCTCATACAGCCTTTGCAACCCCATAAATCTTTTCATCAAGTCCACAGACAAACTATTTGGTCCAATCACAACAATTTGGCAGAATGGCCATGTGGAGAAGCACATCCCATGGACCCCCTTCTCATTTGAAGCTTGTGACTGGGAGATTATCAACAATGCACATACAATCATTTCTGATGTGAACAAGATCCAGCAGTACTTCTCTTCCAAGCAACATGCAATCCTGTGGCAAGCAATCCCTGCTCTTGAGGAACTATGGACTGCATGGAAGTCAAAGAAATCCAATCCAGAATACAGGTAATATTGTGATGCCCTTGATAGTGGCCTCACACATATGAGAAAATACTATACAAAGCTTGACGATAAGCCTGTGTATATTTTATCACTTGATAAGTCTGTTCCACACATATTCTGATAGTTCGCTGACTATGACTAGTCCTACACCCATATTACAAGCTACATTACATCAAGATGGCATGTGGAGGAAAGAAAAAGCAAGATGATGAATAAGAGGAGAACTTACATGCCAAAAACTGGTATGGTGAAGCCCTGCAGATTGTTGAGAAGACACATCAAGAATATTGGGTGGAGCCACAGGCTGAGATGCCATTACAGAACACACTTGCCAATATTACCACTGAATCATCCCAGCCCAATGCCAATACAACATTGGAGTTAGCATTTGATTGTTACCAACATGAACTCATTGAGAAGGCCTGTGCAAGAACAGCCAATCAATGGGATGGGCTGCTGAGCTACACCAATACCTCACAATTGTTGACAATGTTATGAAGGAAACAGACATTGTCGAATGGTGGGCAGTGAGATATTGATTGCATCTGCTATTATATGCTCACATCATTGATAAGAATGATGCTGCAATATACTCAATTCTTGCATGCATTTTGAAGGATATTTCTGCAATTCCTGGGTCTTTGGTACCAAGCAAACAGTTGTTTTGTATGGGCACAGAGATTGCAACTGACTATCATTCTCATTTGGAATCAGAGTGATTTGAAGAACTTCTGTTGCAAGATTTCAAGGAGCTGCATGATCAGGACATGGTCTGGGTAGGAGGACATGACAAGGATGTTGAGCTAGTTGTTGATTGGTACTAACTTTTGTATGCTGTATACTGTTGCACTTTGAGGACTGGTCCAGACTGGTCCTCACCAGTCCTTTTGTTTGATCAGAAATTAAAGGACCAGGACTGTGACTGCAGTCTGGTCTGGTCTGGTCCTTGGTCCTTGACTGGTCCTAGGACTGGTCCTTCAAACACTAGTTTTGGATGAGGCAAAATTTTCCAGGTATGGGGACCAAAGATAGAGGTGTGAATCTGAAAGGGACCCAGAAGAGCTTCTATGATTTCATAATCAGCTGGGCCTAGGTAATGACCCTTGGATATTTCTTTATTCACAATCTCATTCAAGACAGAGGCATGTTCCTTGATGGAGGTATTATTGGAAGGGATATATGACCTGGAGATGCAGAGCCAGTGCTCCTATGTGTCAGATCTATAGGGGGTGAGAGCCCTAGAGCTTTTGCACCTTAGCACATGTCTGAGTTAGTGCCATAATTGAACTCTCTGCATTCAAAGCACTCATAAATTGTCAAGTGCTTGGCATGACAACAAAATGGTCACTGCCAATCTGTGCAGATGACTTGGCCTTGTAGGTTGATGGGGTGCCCCTCAGAGTTGTGGTGGTAATGGGTGGGTGAGCTGTCCCAGCATTCAGTTTTGTTACAGTTCTGCATGTTGTGTGGGAACTGACTGAGGCACTTGTGACAAGCCAATCTTCCACCCTGCTTTTAGATTGCTTCTGAGTGTGCTTGGAAGAGGATGAACTGGAGCATTATGGTTTCCTCACTGGTGGCTTTGGGAGGTGTCCAGGAAGTGGTTGTGGATGCACTGACCCCTTGGCTGGTCTGGGGTAGGGAGCATGGATCCCAGTTGTAGTCTTGTAAAGTAATACTCATCAGGAGTGCACTAGACAGGAACTGCACACTGTACCTCTGATGGCCCATGCGGGTCTCTGGTCTGTCCATCAAACTAAGCATCTGGGACTGTAGGTGGCATGATGGTGGGATGTTGTTCATGGCACCATGTTGCATGTGGGGGAAGTTGGATTCAGGTGTGATTGTGGAGATGACCATGGTTGCATAGGGTGAGACAGAAGTGTCATGTTGAGGGAAGAAAAGGGTGGAAAGGTGGCCTGTGTGAGCATGTGCACTAGGAATGTGAGAAGGGAAGATTTGCCTTTGTCTGGCTGTAGTCATATGCTCTAACTTCATCTGTGATGGAGCTCATTAGGTGACTATTTGTGATTGATATGTCATAGCCTTGCTTGGCTTTGAGCTCACAGTGCAATCAAACTAAATGCAAGAGGCATAGGTGAGGACAATATTCTCACCCAAGGGAAGTTGCTTTGGGTAGATTTCCATGAACCAGAAGAACCTCATGAGAGTGTCAAGGTTCTCAATTGGCCACTCCTCCTGCTTGGAATGGTTGAGGAAATGCTTTCTAGTTCTGAGAAATTCCAAGAAGAAGAGTTCATGATTGGGAAGGGCATTCTGGGATGCATGCATAGATGCTATGAAATGGACAGTGAGATAGTCATTGACTTTTGAGATTCCAAATGTGTCATCAGCTTATGACTTGTTGGAGTGCTTAGTGGCTTCCAGATGACTGGAGAGAATAAAGTACTAGAGTTCTATGTAGTCAAAGGAACTGAGTTTCTGCAGTGCATATTGAGAGGGTAGGTATTCAAGGACATCCACAACTGAAGAACCTAGAATGAATACATTCATTTTGAGTTTTTTCTTGTCTGCTTCTCTCTGCTTCCAATCAACTTCTTTGATTGCCAATTTTTCTTGCTTCCTTCGAGCCATTGATGCTCCTGCTTGGCTTCCACCTCCACTCTGGCATCAGCATTTCTTTGAGCTTTCCACTCTGCCACTTGAATAGCTTTTCTGGCTTTCCAGGCAGCCATCAGGTGTTTGGTGGCCTGCTGTTCATTCTTGTTGTACCCAACTTGGAGATCTTAATGAATAATGGCAAACTCTGGCCTGGCAAACTCTGGGGCCCTTTCAAGATTCTGGTTGGCCATGGTTATGTGGAACAGGAAAAGATGAGGGAAAAAGTGTGTGGATTGGAAGGAGTGTATGGTGTTGTAGGATTATAGCTCTAAGTACAGACAGAAGGAAAGAAGAGATCTATTGAGGGTGGGGCAGGCTACATGCAGATGAGGTGGTGCAGAGAAGAGAGGATCTGCACCACCTCAATTCCACTCAGCCAAAGACAAGGCTCTGGGACTATGTTCATGTCTTACTGTGTCACAGTGCATCACAATTTGGGGCATCATGGCTACCCCTATCTCCAAAGTTAGCAACCACTGGGCATTGTAGCACATTATGACCAGGAGTATAGCAACCAGTCCACAGGTTAACAGAGTTTGTTAGACATGTGTTAATCTGCATTACAGATAGCATGAAGGTATCCCTTGAATAAAATTTTGGGTGCTGTTTGGTTCATACTACAGTCCTTGACCATGACCTCTCAGACTCCAACTCTTGAATGCCCATCCTCAGAACTTATCTCAAAGTTCATTATCTATAGAATTTGCTTAAATACTTCCAAATACCTTGCCTCTTGATTCTGAGGAATCCAGTTACCATCTTGGCCTGGACACTGACATGCTTGATGATAAGGGAGTATGGTCTGCCTTTAATAGAAATCTTGAGATTTGCTTTGAAATACATAAGCTTTGCAATAGTGAAACCATTCTCTCTCAAGAATGTGAAGTATGGCTTGAATGGCTGATAAATGCAGCAGAGCTGCAGGATGTGAAGTAATATTAATTAGGTGTTTCATTCTTATGTTAGCCAAAAATTACTGCACATCATTCTGTGTTTCATTCTAGCTGGTTGTAAGTGTTGCAATCAAATCACCAAACCATTCCACCTGACATTTGAATCAGTCCCAGTATCTTTCAGCCTGTGGATGCTGACAGAAACTGGACAAGGCTAGACAAGGGCAGAGATTGCCCAACACTCAGCCACTGCCTAAGAGGATGAAAACAACTGTATTCACCTAGACAAGGGCAGAGATTGCCCAACACTACAGTACATTAGCTAGGAATGAAACTAAGTAAAAGTAAACTCACCTCAGCTGCTGCCTAAGAGGGCGAAAATGACTGAGGTACCTGCAAGTGGAGCAATATACTGTGGGCAGAGGTACACTCACATTAAATCATGCTGTGACAAACAATATACTCCAATTCTATGGTAGAGAGTGCAACCATACTTTGTTGTTTGCTGGACCAGGAGATAGGT
>JBBPQO010000078.1:0-18700 GCA_038092535.1 Xerocomus subilludens | reverse complement strand
CTGGTGGCGCCAAAGTCGACAAGTGCTTGGGTTTCGATGATTTTCTTAGTTCCTTGTAGCTTTACTGGGAGGCATAAGGTTCGATTGCTTGGAGAGGCTACAAGTACAACATTTATAGACGAGGGAGGAGATGTTGAGACAACTTCCCATTTCAAAAATCCTTTGCACGTTCAATTCCTTTAATCAACTAGGGAGAAAAGACTGCCGCTACTTCTTTGGCAGGTTCTTCATAGCAAGTCTGGAGGACTGAGACAATCTCATCATCGGTTTTTCCAGAAGTTTTCAAGGAGGCAACATATTGGTTGAGCTTGGTCGAAGGTTTGTCTTTTTTGATGGTGGGTGGGGTGGGAGTGTCGACGTGTCGAATGTTCTGCTTAGGAGGGGTGGACAAGGTGGAGAAAGTAGGACATCTGTCAGCTCCATGACCCTTCTTTCAGCATCTAAAACATAGTTTATCACAGATACAATGAGCATGTTCGGTGGGAGTAAGCTTAGATATGGTGGTGGTGTCCACATCCATAGCATTAGGATCTTTAGCAGGACAAGAGAAAAAGGAGGGTTGGAACTTTCCTCCATGGAGGGCTTGGATACACATCTTCTGCACATGGAACGTCTTGGCTCTTTTGATCCAATTGTTAATGGTGGTGGGGATAGGTGACATAGAAAGAATCATAGAAGTCATAAGGGTGTTATTGTGTTGAAACTGCATGATCTTCAGCCAATTGACCCAATCTTGTTATTTTGCCATGTAAGCATGCAAGTACTGTTCAAGTTCTTGGTTGAGATGTTCTGTCTGTCTGTCCATTTGAGGATGATATGCAGTAGAAAGTCACTGCAAAATACCCAGCAACCAGCAAAGCTTGATGGTGAAATCTGAAATGAACTGAGGGCCTCTGTCCAATACCAATGAACATGGAATGCCATGAATACACCAAATGTTGTCCAAGAAAAGTTTAGCAAAGTCCTTCGATGAATCTGTCTTGTCACAAGGAATGAAAATGACTTCTTTTGAAAAATGATATTGGATTGCAGATATCCTTCTCTTTCACTTCCCCTTGGTTCACATTGCTGTGGATTGGCATACAGGTGCTGACAGACTATCTTGACACCCCCCTTCTGAGTTGGATCCTCCTAAGACTGATGACATCAAGGAGTGGCTTGACCAGTCCTACTCCTTTGCAATGGAGTTGCTGATGGAAACATAAAAGGACATTACAAAGGTTCACTGTTTGAATGGGGAGTCATGCTGTAACATATAACATTAGTAGCCATAACCCTGAGAAACTTGGTGGAAAACACTGACACTCATCTTCCTGATCTGAGGCAAGGCATACATGCCCTCAGCAATTCCACAGATTTCCACCCATACCAGTTTAACTGCATAGTCACACTGACCCATAGTACTCTTTATGATTGTGTTCAATTTAAAGCTCTAAGTTTGCTTTCATTCATCCTGGCTGCTGCCAACTCCTGGACCATGCTGTGATGCCTGCCAACCTTTCAATCAATCTGTTGTTTTGCATCCTCTGCCACTCTGCCCCCATATCATAGGTATTTGCAATACACCTACTGCACCAATCTGCCAACTTTGCCAACTCTGTCTATTACTCACTACTGAATAATCAGTAATATGGCTAATGCCACAAAGCTTTACAAAGTAAGTTCCCATAGTGAACTGCATTGACCTGCCTGTGCTGCTGACTCTCCCTACTCTGCCTCTCACTTACATCACACTTGCACTTACATTGACAGGGTAGCTGCAATCAAACTTGTAGTTATAGTAGTGGGCCTAGCTGACTGCTTAGAGCACAGCCACTAACCTTGGCTAGAGTTGCTCTGTCAGCAATCAGAACAATCTCTGCAGAACTGAGCCTGAACCTTGTTTCAACTGCATGACCAATGCATCTACAACTAGAGCAGTGAAAACACCTCCTCCAGCACTTGCTGCAGCTGCTCTTCAACATCATCATTGCTATTGCAAGTATAGTCATCATAACTCCCATTCCTTCTTACAATAAGCCAGAATCAAATCACATGTCCATCCTTTCCAGCAAAGGTTGGATGCTAGAACTCCTCACAGGCCACCCAGAGCACAAACATAATGAGCTCGGAATGTATGTGGACACCTTCAAGCACCTCAATACAATTCTCAGAGAGCATGGCCACACAAACTCCAGGTCCATATCTCTAGAAGAACAGCTGGCTATCTTCCTCTACACATGTGTCACTGGTCTTACCATGATGCATGTTGGGGAATAGTTTCAGTGATCAAATGACACAATATCAAAGTGTGTCATATGATACCCAGGAAATTTTATACTGATCTCTCCACAGATACTTTCATAAAATGGTTATCATGTTCTCCTTGCCACCTTTGTACATAATGTTTGTAACACCTCTTGATGGTTCCATCTCACAAAAGATATGCTTGAACCTAAGCTTTGGCCATACTTCAAGGAAGCTGTTGATGCCATAGATGGTAGCCACCTTCCAATATTGCCACCCAGTCATGCAGTCAATCCATTTTGAAACTGCAAGGGTCACTTGTTGTAAAACTGTCTTTTCATGTGTGGCTTCAATCTCACTTTCAAATACACCCTCACAGGATGAGAGGGATCTGCTTCAGATGCAAGCATGTACAATGATGCCCTCAGACATGGTTTGAATGTTCCTGAGGGCAAGTATCTCCTTGCAGACCTGGCTATCCCTCCTGACCAACCTTACTCATTCTCTATTGAGGTGTGTGTTATTATTTGGCTGAATGGGGCCAGGCCAATGTATGGTAAGCATTTCATTTCATTTTGTTTTCATCAAACTGATCAACCTTAGCCTGGTCAATAAGGAAGAGTTGTTCAATCTGCAGCATACATCTCTATGCAATATCATTGAGTAGCGTTTTGGAGTCCTGAAAAGCCAATATTGAATTTTACAGCTTCCAACCAGGTACCCCCTCAACATCCAGGCCCAGATTCCAGTAGCCCTATGTGCTGTGCACAATTTCATACATCTTTATAAGATGGATTCCAACACCAATAGTGGCTCAGAGGAGAATGAAGCTGATTTCAATTTCAAAGAAGGTGATATGCAGTTGCACAACAGCATTGTTGAGAAGGTCTAAATAGATTATGTCACTATTCAAGACGCTTGTCTCAAATTGGACCACTTGCACACAGATTTTAACTATGAGATTTGATGGCATGTATAACATGTATTGGGCTACATTGAATAGCTAACATATATACATGTGCTTGGGCTACAAGGGCAAAATACAATCAATACAAAGATTTGTTGAACATGCTATATACATTATGTAAGTATGGTGCCTTGGGCTCAGAGTTGTTGCCCATGAATCAGTCAGCATCATTCAAGCACAGCATGCTTAACATACCCACATTTGATTTGTCCATGAAAGAGACTGATGGATCACAAGAAAAGGAAGGTGTGGTGGTGGATGGGGGTGACATAGGAGTGGGTGGGGGCAGCATGGGAGCAGGCAAGGGTGGCATGGAAGCAGGTAGGAGAGAAGTGGATCCAAATTTCTTCTGGTACCAATCAAGCACAAAAGCCTGTCAAAGCTCAGTATCTGCATTGGCCAAGCTGACCCACACATTACACAAACCCTTGTCAACAGCAAATGCTGACAAAATTTTCACCCAAATATGAGAGCCAATGTTTTGATCTTGACTGAGCCCAGTTGTCACAGTCATTGTAGCAGTAGTGGAAACAGCCATAACAGTTGAAATAGGGGTGATGTTTGGTGCTGGGACCTTGTACAAGTCATGCAGGATGTTACAGATATCCTGCATGGTGGGCTTGAGCTCAGATATTGCTCCCACCATGTTTAACACTGCTAGGGCATGTAACTTGTGCACCTCAGTCTGTGATGTCTTGGTCTGTCTAGCAGCAGCTCCCATCAAACTGATAGAAGACAACTTGACAGAGATCCTTGCAGGAGTTTGTGCCTTGGATTTTGAGGAAGAGACAAGGCTTGTGTGAGTTGAAGTGGACTGGGCATAGGGGTGGGAGGTCAGCTGATTGTGAGCACCTAGAGACCTGGACATGCTCATATGACTTGGGGAGGGAGGGAGGAATTGGCTGAAACTTGAGAGCAGGCTTTCAGTGGTAGGAGATATCCATTCACCAATGTCTGTAAGTGGGGCAGGCTGTGCTGCAGACATGAATTTATCTGAGATGACGTGTGTGGTTTCAGCCACACTGCTAGCAAAAGGTGCATTGCCTGAACCCATGTCCCATCCAAGCTGTGCTAACTTGTCAAATCCAAGGTTAATTTCAGGCATGGGCTGTTTGACATCAAAGAACTTGAGGCTGTTGGCTGTGAGGGATTGGGAAAGTGTGTTGTCATTATTGTTCTCATTGAAGGGCAGGTCTTCTGATGGCAAAATGGAGAAAGTACCCATAGCACCAGTGCCATTTGGGCAAAGCTCACCATTTTTGTGTAGAAAGCCCAACCCTTGTTTCAAAAATGTGCCAGTTCTTTGCTCTGAAGATAGTACAATATTCTAGAGAAACAAAGATCATGCTTATATGAGCCATTTCCCCCCTTATGAACTTATTCCATGTGTCAATCTCACTTGGAGTCTTGACAACTGTCTTTCACTGAATGGAAAAAGCAACCAGAACAGCCATTAAAGTGCTGAACTTCCCTCAAGCTTTTTGAGCTATTGATGTGTTTTAAGTAGCAATGTGGCCACCCCTCCCAAAAGTAGTTCTTACCACCTGCCATTTGTTAGTTATTGAGCTCTCTGGCCTGCCTATGATCCAGGAAGAATCTGTTATGACAGTCATGGGAAATAATTGGGCTTGTGTCATTTTTGATTTGTAAAGGATGAAATGATCAAGTAGCTGATGTGTATCTTTGGACAACCAGTGAGTATGAGGTTTTTTCATGAAAATATTCATCTGGAGCTTTTTGACTGTACAAAGCATGATGAATGCAGACAACCCAAGGAGAAGGTGGTGAGTGAAGTAGGGGGTGAACTGCAATGCATGGCAGTAGGAGGGAAACATGTTGATGGGGTGAAAGCAAAGGTTGAGACCCTGAATATTGGGTTGCAAATGCCGAGATGCCACAGATGCTGCTCAAAGCACAGATGGTGTGCAGTTTCAGCCCCAGCAACTCTAGCCAGGGTTAGTGGCTGTGCTCTAAGCAGTCAGCAAGGCTTGGCTACTATAACTACAAGTTTGCTTGTGATACTATCTGTGCTCTAAGCAAGGATCTCATTCTCACAAAATCATTGATATTAAGTGATCACTCAGCTGGACAAACAAGACAAAATAGGGGTGTGTCCCTGTCTTCCTGGCCCCAATGGTCACCAAAAGAGCTTTCTTGGGTACTGACACAGCAAAAACCTCCACTAACTCATCAGTATTCCACTCACCACATAGTACATCAGAAGGCATATGTTATTCAGAGTAGGGTACTTAACATGATTGATGATTGGGGTCAATGATGTTATTTTATCACCTTGCTTGGCAAGAGTTGGGGTGTGATCAGATCAAATAGGTAGTGTAGTCAGGAATGTAGCCATACCTGCCATTCAGTGCTCACTGGAAAATCTTTGGCAACTGCCTCATGGAATCAAGGAATTCAGGCACAGTCAGTATGCTTGCCCATTTATCTTCTAATAGGCCTGGTGGATCTTAATGAGCAGGACCACACAGTGGGAAAGTGTGCACCCCAACCTCAGATTTCTTGCTCAATCTCCCATGGCATGGTCTGTTGCTGTTTAAGGATGCCAGAGTCACCCCCATACTGAACCTATCTGAACTGGGCCATCACCCTTTCAACTGGCACATCCAGACAGCAAAAGCCAAGCTTGATTGTAGGCGTGCAGGTTGACCAGGCAGCATGCCCAGCAGTGAAGATGATGGCATGATATTCCCAGTGCTGTCAAAGCCAGTTCTATTGGCCCCAAGAGCATGTTGATGAGGCCACCAGCATCACAATGCACTGGTGGACCACCAGTCTAACTGAATATTGACCTTTGGACAATGCAGAACTATAGATGCTGGACCTATATTCTATTATATAGCCACCTCACCACCACCATCACTGCCACTCCAGCCACCACCATTCACCTCTAGAACCAAAGAGCAAACCTTGCTTCACACAGAGCAACAATCTTCTTCCAATCCTAGCAGTGTGAAGTCCAGTGAAGGCAAGTGCTGAAGCAAAACTTTTGCAACCAGCTCTCAAATGGTTGAGTTCAAAACATGAAGCCTTGCAATTGCCCTGTTGTGAATTAACAACTCACCTGTTGATGATGATGGGGCATTCCTTGTGCTGATGCATAACCTGAGACTATGTAGCTTTGGGCAGTGTGTGGTCAGCACCAGTAACAGTACTGTGCCTTCCCCCCCAAACTGGTACCTGCCCCCAATCATTACAGCACTCTGACAAAAACACAAAACTTCTGCAAGTGTAAGCCATACATGTTGGCCTCTATGCTATAGCTACACCTGTGAAATTCAACAAACCAAAGTGGTGCAGTAGTTGTTGAGGTTGTGAGCTTGGCCTTAGTCACACCAACTGCTGCCTTCTATTGCTCACCAAGCATCTGCCACAGCAGGGATTCATATAAGGTGCACCAACACATTCACACAGTGGCCTCCATTCTCATGCATCACACTGTGTGGTTGCTGGCAGTGGGGAACCACCAAGCCCATTGGCAGATTTTTAAAAAAAGACACAAAGATGGAGCTGGCATTCCAGGTGTTGCCATTGAATCCTGGACCAAACCACAAAAATCAAGCTTGGTTTGCAACTGGCAACATGCCAATAGATGCGTCTTATGAAGCTTCCTTGGTGCCCTGCATGTCATAGAATTCTTAGCTACAGTACTTGGGTGTAGCTAGCTATGTAGCCCACTTGGTTGCAGATGACAGAGAGGTTCTGGATGAGGATATATGAGCTCTGTGCTTGGAATGCATCAATCAGCGCCCACAGTTATTTTTGATATCGTAGTATCTGCCTCTGCTGTTCTATGCTGGCGACTTGACACTGTGGCGATATTCTGACATAAGCCAAATCAAGCGCTATCATTTTGCTGACATCCCGTTCACGTGGTGAAAAGTTCAATCAGGTTCATCAGCAAATCTCAGTTCTCCGAGTCGTGATGAAGTTGGTAGCCGATGGTTTGAAGGTCTGTGACTACTAATCTGCAGAGCAGACAAGTAACGTTACCGCTTGACGATTCTCTCGAGGCTTTCACGAGCCTACGTGAGGACCTGCGAGGACTCTGATCGGACCGGAACACATTTGTATGACACTTTCCATTTCTGTTCAGCTGGGCCAGCAGTGGCCCATTACGAGTTGCTGATGTTCTGACTTCCATCCATATCCCTCTCACACCTGTGTGGGCATCAGGGAGCTGCCAAAAAAATCATGGATGCTACAAGTTCTACAGCAGACCGATACGATGCGACCGAGGGACGCAGCCCAAGTGCCCCACCCACCTGAAGTGCGTTGCCACTACTGTGCGAAGCGGCCAGAAGATATTAAATGTGATCACTCGTAGGATTGGGAAGCAGAGTGCTCGTCCCTCGCATCGTGTACAGAGATTTGAATCTTCAGGGTGAGTAATTGTTGATTCCACAGGGTCCTCGTCAGTATAAATGGCCGAGTTGGTGGACAAGTCATTTATAGCGTCCCTCTGCTCATTTTTCCTTACTGCCCGCAGTATGGAATTTATGTGCAACACGTGTCACAAGAAGCTTTCCTCTCAGAATGTCCTTTGCTGCCATCGCTCGAACAAGCATGCAGCGAACTCAGTGATTAAAGTCAACAATGTCGCGTACCCTGTTGCTATCGTGGACGGCAGGTACTGCTGCCCGATGGGAGGATGTAACAGGAGCTACAAGGGGATGGATGCCCTACGAAAGCATGCCAAAGATTGCCACGACTGTCGTGATGGCACATCCCTTGCTCCCTCCGTCGAGCGTCACGGGCTGTGACAAGAGTCTATGCAAGCCCCTCAGGGTTTGCCTTTGTTTCTGAGAGACGTTGTGTCATTGACTCACTACTGATCAAAGATCGCCACAGCACCGATTCCAGCCATTCCTCTCCTGCTTCCTTGGTTGAGAATTCCAGGGGACTACAGCAACAGTCATCTACTCAAGTCCCACCAGGTTTGGACTTCTTTTTGTAGGGGATCATGTCATTGACTGGATACATTTTCACTCGGAATGTTTGCCAGCAATATTGCCAACATTGGCTTGGTTGCACCTGTTGTTTTCCCCCCTCAACATTGTAGCCATAGCCAATGCCATGTGTCTACATTGTGCTACTGTAGCACTCTGTTGCACATCATAGCTTACAGCACACATTCAACATTGTACAACATTGCACAATGCATGATCAGGACAGATTGGATGTTCTACATATACTCATCCTTGTCATACTCATTCTCTTCCCTATTCTCGCCCCACATCCTGGTATGCTTCCAAATCCTCTTCACTGTCATCCTTTAACGCCATCCTCGCCCTTGTCAAGGTGGTGGTGGTTGGTGGGCATCCTCGCCCTCGCCAGGGTGATGGGGAGGTCGTTGCACTGTCATCGGTGGGCGTTATTGTTGTCATCACTGTCGTGGTGGGTGGGCCATCGCACTGTCCTTGTCCATGGTGATAGTGGGTGGGCCGTCGTGCCATCCTCGCCCTTGTTGCCCTCATCGTCGTGGGTGAGCCGATGCGCCACCCTAACCCTCAGCATCGTCGGCACGTTGGCAGGTGGGCCATTGCACCATCGTCATCGTCGTTATCATCGCTGTGGTGGTGGATGGGTCGTTGCACCGTCCTCGCCCTCGTAGTAGTGGTGAATGGGCCGTTGCACCATCCTGCCCCTCGTGGTAGTAATTGGGCCATTGGGCCATTCACGCCCCCGTCGCCCTCGTGGTGGTCATCGTCATGGGTGGACTGTAGTGCCATCCATGCCCTCATCAGGTGGACAGGCCATGGCGCTGCCATCATTGTCGTGGGTGGGCCGTTCTCGCCATCGCCCTCATGGTGGTGGTTGGGCCATTGGGCCATTCACACCGGCGACACGGGTGTCATCGTTGCCGTTGTGCGTGTGTGCGAGGGTGAGATGGTGAGACGATGGGGCCGTGAGACGACAAGGTGGAAAGGTGTTGTTGTCGTCGCCACCACCTTGTCCCGTTGACTCGAGAAGACGGATGACTGCTGCGGGGGTGAAGGGGGTGAACTTGGGGAGGGGACAAGCCTGAGACGATGCACGGTGGTGGAATCGAGACGGGTTTGCATTTGTTTCTGTTTTCCCTGTCAATGATCAACTTGGTCATGTGACGGTTTAGGGCCATGTTTAGCGTACTTGTAATCACACCCACAGATAGGCTGACAACGACGCCAACCACATTTGCCCCACGACAACAACCTCATTGCCCCCCCTCCACTGCCACGTCGCCACCTGTCCAAGTCGTCCGTGTTCACATGCATGCCCTGGCTCGACAGCAAAGGACGACGCCCAATCCGCTCACCCCCACTACCAACACCATGTCGACTCCAAACAGGTCGGACACGACCACCCCAATTGACGATGACGCGACGACGATACCTCAGGCTCATCCCCACCACCACCTCGTCCCATCCCCTTGCCATCCACAACGATGACATGCTGTCCCCTGCCACCCTGAAGCCCATTCGCCTACAAACGACGCTATCACGGTGCGTCAGGCTCGTCCCCACCACCACGACCATCTCAGTCGGCAACACGACACGTTGACACGACCGTCCCATCCCATCCGCTTGCCGTCCACGACGACAACATGCCGTCCCTTGCCACTCTGAAGTCCAATCCCCTCCCATTCGCCTACAATGATACTGTGACGACGCGACACCGCCGGACGACTGTCCCATCCCATCTGCTTGCCATCCACAACGACGACATGCCGTCGTCAACCTACATCAATCCCCTCAGGCCCCATCCCCTCCCGTTCGTCTACAAACGACACCGACCTGTCCAGACGCGATAACACAACACCGCCATCACCCATGGCACCCACCCATTGCGACTGTACGGATGACGGACACACCAGCGCAACCGTGCCATCCCCACATGCACATGACACGCACGATGGCGCAGCCACAAGAGGCCTGAGCAACACGCGCGCAAGCCGACAGTGTGCGAGCGGTGTCATGACCAGACACTACAGGTAGAGCTGAGCAGGGGTGCAATACATCTATAGCACCTGTAGTACCAGTTAGGTTTTTTTTTCTGTCTACAGAGCACGTAGTGAAAAATAAATTGATTGTCAACGCTCTGTCGTGCACGGTAGCAAGGTATATAGTGATATGTACGCTACAAGGAGTGCGCTACGCTTTTTCACAGGTGCGCCTAGTCAAGTTTACATCTCAGTTGACAATGGTAATCGAGTTTTCATCTCAGTTGACGACAGTAGTCCGAGGGAAAATCATACGCGCAATGGTAGCTACTGTTGCAAACATTGTACTACATTTGCAATCTAATTGTGGCAGCATGCAACAGCTACTGGTACTATCCCCTTTGCCATTATGCACAACTACTGCCCTCACCTAGGTTTTGAAGGGAATGCCTAGTCTCTGGTGGGCTCATATGGAAAGGAGTTGGGAAAAGCACATAGTGAGGTAGAGCAGGCTTTGGAGGATTGATGGCAAGCCTCTTGAAAAGACATACATGCTACCTCATATGGTTCAAATGCAACACTGCCCACTTAACATGCACTTACATTGCATACAAGTGGTCCCATCCCCTGATTGCTCATACTGCCTGGGAATGATGGAGACTGTCTATCACTACCTTATTGACTGCCCCAAATATGCCCTTGAACACCACACACTGACTTGACAACTAGGCAGACAATTCAAGGACCTCCAGCATCTGCTCATGGACCACTCAGTGTCTGACCATCTCCTACACTATGTCAATGCTACCAAGTGTTTCTCTACCACCAGAAATGGACCACTACAACAAGGAACAGTGCAAGACAACACCATGGCCCTATGCACACCCAGGGAAGGGGTGCACCCCCAAGGGCACAATAGAGGATCAAACTGGAAGGACACCCAAAGGACATCTGGACACCCACTCCAGAGCAACTGACACTGCACCCTCCCTTTCCATCCACATTTCATCTCTCCCTACTCTTCATACTTGGTTTATCACACTAACCCAATCCTCTATACCTCTTCCAACAGGCTCATATATCTTGTTTCAGTCTATGGAGCCAGCCATTCACACCCACATGTGTGCTACTATCAAGGTATCTGCTGATTCACATGGTCTGTGCATCTAAAACTTGCCAGCAGGAACAGGAGGACCAAGGGGGCCTTATGCCTGCCTTTGGGGCATTTGTAAGACTGGGGACATGGCAAGGGTGCAGGTGCCCTCTTAGTTACCTAGTTACAGTTATGTCCTACATAGGGTATGCACTCCAACAGGACAATGATTGGATTTTTTTTAAAACCCTTTTTAGGCCTTAGCTTACATCACCACTTCCCAAAAAAGACACTTAAGGGAACCAAGGACAAAGTAAGGCCTGTATTTCGAGCAAGCACATTCCAACCCAGACACAAGTACAATAAAAAAAACTAAGCAAACAATACGAAGTGAAAAGGACTTGGGTTCGTAGCAAGTGCACCCTTGGCACCACTTTTTGGACATTCCCACACCCTTTCAGGGGGGGTTCCTTGTAGAGACCAAACCCCTCTCAGAGGTTCCTTCAACCCTTGTGCATCCCTCCCAAATCCAATATTTATTTACAACCATCCTCCAGTCCATCCTGTGTCCATCCCGAAGCTTCCTGGATGTTTTTTTGACTTATTCCAACATCTCACCCCTTTTTCCACTTTTTCCCACATCACCTGGGTGAGTTTCCTTATTCGTCAAGCAATTCACAGCATTTCTGGCGCGCAGTTTCTGCGTCCTCGAGCCTCGCCAGACCTTCGCCAGACCCTCTCCACTTTTTGTTTTTGTATTTCAAAAAATATAATTTATCATAGCTACTACTGGTACATCATAACCGTGTGGTATACAGTGAGGGAAAGGAGTGTGAGCGCTTGAAGCGTGCATACAGACACAGACAGCAGTCGTCGCCGAGGTGGTGGGTGCGCCGTGGCATGTGCCGTCCCTGCTGTCATTGCCGTGGAGGTGGAGGTAGTCTCACCGTCATCGTCGTCGGGTGGTGGTGTGCCGTTGCATTGTCCTCCCCGTCGTCATCATGGTGCGCCGTCGCGCCGTCCTCGCCCTCGTCGTCGTGGTCGAGGTGGTGTGTGCGCCATAGCACGCGCCGTTGTCGGTCCTTGCCGTCGTCCTCGCTGTCGCATCGTGGTGGTGGTGGCGGTGCACCGTGGCATGCGCCATCCCGCCGTCGTCATGTGATGCACCATTGCACTGTCCTCGCCGCCGCTGCTGTTGTCGTCGTCGTCGTGGGTGCGCTCGTTGTCGTCATCGTTGAGGTGGTGGGTGGGCCGTGGCACGTGCCATCCCTGCCGTGGTAGGTGGGCTATGGCATCGTCCTCACCGTCGCCATCGTCGTTGGGTGGTGGTGCGCCGTTGCGCCATCCTTGCCCTTGCCGTCGTCGTCGTCGTTGTGGTGGTGGTGCGCCGTTGCGTTATCTCCACCCTCGTCGTCGTCGTCATCGAGGTGGTGGTGGCGGGGCTGAGGGCGAGAGGGAGCGAGAGGGACGTCGAGGGAGTGGGAGTGGGAAATGGGCAGAGTGGGACCTGGAGGGACCTGGGACCTGGGATGTGGAGGGAGAGGGCCAGGGCCAGGCAGAGGCAGAGGGTGTGGGCGTCCATGCGAGGTGGTGGACTGGGCGCGACCAGGTGAGGTGGGGATGAGAGCGAGAGCGAGAGATGGGAGTTGGACGTGGCGGGAGAGGGGACGAGAGGAGCGTGGAGGGACAGAAAGAGGGGAGAGAGAGCAAGGGACATGGATGAAGTAGGATGTGTGGAGGGAGAGGGAGAGGGACGTGGAGGGAGAGGAGGGAGAGAGCAAGGGAGAAGGAGAGGGAGAGGGAGGCGAGGGCCATCGAGGGAGGTGAGGGTCGCGAGGTGGTCGAGTGGGCACGACCGGGTAAGGTGGGGCTGAGAGCGAGAGCGAGAGCGAAGCGAGGGCCGTCGAGGGAGAGAGCTATGGGTGAGCATGCGGAGTGAGGCTGAAGGCGTGCGTGGCGTGCGTGCATGTGTGTATCTGGGCTGAGCCTGTGAGTAGAATGGACAACGCACCTGGTGAAATCTTGAAGCTTGAGCTTGAGGCCTTGAGGGACGGTTGGCTCTGAGATCTGAGTCATGGTAAGTAGAGGCTGAGCGCTGCACGATCAACGGTATCACGTGCCATGCCGCCCCGCGAGGCTGACATAATCCATCTACAATGCTGCCTGCCATCTAAAAATCGCGCTCTTATGCGCTTGAGATGACTCAGGGCGATTATATATATATCTACAATACAAATCGTAGAACCGATCTATTGAAATCTGAGTGCAGGAGAATCAATATAACATAGAAAAAGCGTGAGAAAAGCGATAGGAGATTTATGAGACTTGACAAAACATACCTGGAACACAACAATACGGCCCTTGGAACGAGCTACTGAAGCGAGGGATTGTTTTGTACAGTATATAAAATGTATTGTAGTAGCTACTGTTCCTAGAATTATGTCGTGTTCCAGGTATGAATTTGCAAGTCTCATAAATCTCCTATCCGATTTCTCACGCTTTTGGTATGTCATTTTCATTCTCCTGCTCTCAATTTTAACTAGATCCTTTCAGACTCTTGTAAGTATAATGTACTACATGTATTCTAGCTACATAGACACTTGTCCTGATCCATCCGAGGTGCATAAAGCGTGCGGCGCGTGCACCTATTAATGATGTCACTTGTCACATGACATTGTTGATTACCACGCTGCCAACAGCAAGCAGCACGATGCTGCCATCCTTCATCAAGAAGACATGGAAGGTACGTTGCCCACTATCCACCTCCACCCCCTCACCTGGTGCGTCATCCAAGATGTTCGCTTTCACTTCGCCATCCGTTTGGTAATCGTTCTATAATTTAACTCACTTTATTATTTGCCTAGAATCCCTCCTATACACACCTTCTCCTCCCCCTCCATGTCCTTGCTCTCGCTGCGGCCCTCAGCCCCACCTCGCATCCTCTCCGTCGTCCTCTCCATCCTCGTCCTCGCACGATCATGCCCAGCTCCCACCTCACATGCACGGCATTGGCGTCACCGACACCCTCGCTCTCCATCCATGTCCCACGTCCTCTCCCTCTGTGTCCCTCGTCCTCTCCACTCACGTCCCTCTCGCTCTCGCTCTACACATCCCTCCCTCTCGCCTTCAGCCCCACCTCACGCCGTAGTCTGGACCCTCTCCCTCGATGTCCATCGCCTCCCTCAACGGCCCTCGCCTCCCTCGCCCTCTTCCTTGACGTCCCTCGCTCTCGCCCCAAGCCTCACATCCACATGCGAGCAAGCACGCATACCCATACAGACAACGTGTCTGTGTGGGTACTCGTGCTTGCCCACTCCCTCGACATCCCTCGCTCTCGCTCTCAGCCCATTCCCCCTCCACACGCCCATCCCTCTCGCCTGCCCTACCTCACGCCGTCGCCATCACCGTCACCTGTCACCTGTCCCCTGTCCTCGCCCTCCACACATCCCTCCCTGGTCCTCCTCGTCTCTCTCGCATCCCTCCCACTCGCCCCAACCCCACCTCGCATCCAGATGCGGGCGAGCACGAGTAGCCACGCAGACAACGTGATGGCTACTCGTGCTTGCCCGCTCCCTCGACATCCCTCACTCTTGCTCTCAGCCTATTTCGCGCCCGATCCACCACCTCGCATTTTTATGCGAGCAAGCGCGAGTACGCAGACAACGCGTCTGCGTGGGTACTCGTGCTCGCCTCCCTCACCTACCTCAATGTCCCCCGATGGCCCTCGATGGCCCTTGCCTCCCTCGCCCTCTCCCTCAACATTCCCCGCTCTCGCTCTTGCCCCAAGCCTCGCATCCACATGCGAGTGAGCACGCATACCCACACAGACAATGCGTCTTCGTGGGTATTTGTGCTTGCCCACTGCCTCGACATCCCTCGCTCTCACTCTCAGCCCACCTCGCGTCCAATCCGCCACCTCGCAGTTATATGTGAGCGAGCATTGTGCACACTGTTTTGTATTTTATGTAGTAGAAGTAGTATGTATTTACAATAACAACAATGAATGATATTATATATATATATAAATGTGCAGACCTCTCGAGGGTCTGCAGAGGGTCTGGAGATTTTGACAGGCCCATCTTCATAAAAGCGCATGGATAGCACATGTCAAGCAGCGAGGGGCGCTTTGTCCTGGCCCTAGACGGCGATTTGTGACGCGCCATCACTTGCTTACTTAATGCGCGGGAGATGCCGCGAGCCTCAGAGGAGGGTTTGGTCTCTACGCCTGAAAGGGCGTGGGAATGTCCAAAAAGTGGTGCCAAGGGTGAGCAAGTGTCGACAGCATCGCCACCAAAGATATAACGACATGTGAGAGCAACTGAACAAGGGGATGTGTAAATAGATGTGAATAGCGCAAGTCGGATAACGAGGTGGAAGCATCTGACATAGTATAGAATGGGTCCGTGGTTGCGTGAGGCTCGCTCGACAATGTTCCTGAACGAGCAAAGAAGAAAGCCTAGTAAGATGCCCGAAAATATGAAGAACCACGAGAATGTTACACAACGAATACATTTGTAGATACAGATACAACAGATAAACATGACGACTCATCACGCCGACGGCAACAGGAAAGGTGTACATAGGCGAGGCATATATTGCCTCTCAGAGTGACTAGTATTGACGTTTGGCCATGACGGAGCGGGAGCGAAGGGCCATCAATGACAGCGAGCGGTGGAATCCAGATGATGAGCTGGGGCTCAGCGCTCAGCGTCTGTACACCCAACGTGGCTTGCGCAATCCAGTGACTCTATCATATTGATCATGAAGTGATCATGTTCCTTCGTGATATGTCGGCCATCGCGAGCGTCCCGTGGCCTGTCTATATCTGCGAAGTTAACAAGACCCGGGTATCTCGCGATGCCAGCCTTGCCCGCCCAGTCAAAGTCGATGACCATGAGACGGTCGCCGGACGTGGAAACCATAATGTTCGTATCGCGGATATCGCCATGGACGTAACCCGCCTGGTGAAACGAGCACAGATTTTTGTAAATGGTTTCAACGGCACTAGGACACAGTTTGCTTCCCTTGTAATCTCGCAGTGTCTCGTATCCAGAGAGCATGTCCATCACAACCAAAAACCAGCCTCCGCCGATCGAGTCGAACCCCTGCAAAGTTGGAGCACACCCCAACGTTGCAAGGTGTTCATGGGCCTCCTGACCGTAGAATTGTACAAATTTGATGCAAATAGGATTGCCGCCTTGTTTTCCACAGAAAAGGAGCCGGTTTATGCGCCCAGTGTACTGGAACTCCTTGCGTTCGCCGTCCTGAAGCGATCTGTAGCTGTTCGGGTGCGGGAACAATCGGGAGAGCTTCGGTGCGGTGGGAGAAGGTTTGCGCAGAGCTTCGTAATATCCCTTCAGCGCACCGACAGCATTCCGAAAGGCAATCATATGACGTGCAACACGTTGACGACGAAGGGAATCGAGGGGATGGAAGGTGAGCGAAACAAAATCTGTTAGCATGTCTGCCGTCGGACGTTGGTTCCATGCGGCAGAAGCGAACGCAATATACGGTCCTGCACGGAAAGCACTCAGTTTACCATGGAGTCGTTAGATTGTGCAAGGACTAACCTATGATAATTACAAGGAGGCACGGTAGGGGAGACATCCAGAAAGCTAGGGCCGTTTGTCTCGTCCACTCGAAGTAGGAATTTAACGCTTGGTGATATGGATTCGATGATGTCCCACCCATCTCATTCCTATACTGCACAATTGCGTAATGGTGATAGTTAACACACATGACTCTGCTCGTGGCGTGTTTGGACATTGGGGCGGTGGTGAAGCGCAGGTCGTACATTCGAAACTCCTCGTCAACAGCTTTAATCCGACTCGCTTCATTTTCGTAAAACCGCGAGAAAATGTCAGCAAGGCGGTGGGCGAAAAGATTGTCCTCTGACTCTGGTATGGCAGTCTCACAGTCATCGACAAATCGACCGAAGACAGGATGCAGCAGGATCGTAGGGAAAATGTCGTAACAATTGCGAGGGCGACCACAGTACATGGTCGTCCGTGAGTCACCCTGTCGTCCTTGAAAAGTGGATGATTTAGCTGCGGAGGACGGTGCGATTGCTGGTGTGTTTGCCACGAAATTTTGGCGGTGTTGCAGAATCGATTCGCCAATTGCTGGCATGGAGTTCATCAGCGGGGCGTTTGTTTGTGGCTCTGTGAGTCTGTGTGAGTATGAGCCAATGCCGTCTCGGCCGCGCTCACTTTTAGGACCAATCTCGACAACGACCTCTAGCGGCCGAGTAAGATGAAAGTCACCGAAGATCTGATTCAGGTACTGATTCGATACCAGAGGCTCACATGCTGGACCTGTCGAGAACGCTGATGTGGTGTTCAAGAGTTCTTCGAGTTCGCTCGGGCCGTGGACCTCCATCGGAATCTTGAATAGGTTCAACGAGTCAACAGGTACCTCGCGCAGGACTGAACTGTTTGCTTTGACCGCACATTTAAGGTCGCCGACAGAGGTCATTAGTGGAACTTGGATGTCGGAGAATTTCTCAGGTCTTGACCCCCGAATCCAATATCGCACTCCCACCAAGCCCACTGGGGATGGGAAACAATCATCATCGAATGAGGGTTTGATTTACATATTACAAGTACTACATACCGATGATGGGGACCTCCTCCTCGGAAGGAGGTAGCGGGAAGACATCTAACAGTCTTTGGACACTCAAAGGCTGTCCGAGATTGGAGATGGTGGGTTGGACCACAGAAGTTCTTGGCCAGTCGAGTTTGTAAAGATGGATGGCATCCGTATCCAAATCGCGAAAGACTCTTTTCTGCGTTATCCGAATTTGAAGCTCGCTGAAGGATATAGCTCTCGAAACGGTGATTGTACCTGGATGACCGTCTGCGATGATTGAGTAGCGAAGGGTCATCTCTGTGACCAGCATCAAACTCTCTGTTAGAAGGGTTAGGGCATGTAATATTAAACACGTACTTGGCGGTATGACAAGGACGTGGATCGTATCATCACGAGGGAGGATCGGGAAAGCATCCGACAATCTTTCATCCTCCAAAGGAGACCCAAGATCGGAGATGGTGAGTTGGTGGACAACGGAAGGAAAGTTCTGTCTTGGGCGGTCAATTTTGTAAAGTTCCATGGCGTCAGTATCAGCATCGCGTAAGTCACTCGGTCCTTCTCGCCTTATGACTTTTTCGAGGTCGCCAACGAAATTCGTTCTCGGAACGCGGACCGAAAACGCTTTAGACCCCTTTTTAAATACTCCGCATTGAAGGGTCACCACTGGGATCAAGCCCTCCGTCAGATGGGCCAGTGGATGTGGCATCAAGTAGATACGTACCTGAAGGGATGACAACGACGAGCTGCTTCTTCGTACCAGACGGGGGGAAAGTCTTTGAGAGACGGGCATATTCAGATAACCTTGATTCCGCGGACGGCTTCCAGTCACGGAGACACTGCGTGAGGCCCGACCCGACAGAAACGGTATAGAGTTCAAGATCAGCCG